>VFSX01000035.1:320000-325000 GCA_016618255.1 Chlamydomonas sp. UWO 241 | reverse complement strand
CACTTGACGCGCCTGCGCAAGGGTACCCACATCATAGTCACGCAGGTGAGGTGGGAAACGGGCGACGTGCGCGTGACTTTGGACGCATTGCACGAGCGAAGCAGGCGAAGCACGGCATGGGCCAAGGTTTACCTCGGGTTCTTCGCCATCGTCTTCCCTGCCGTACTCATCTTCCTCATCGCCGTAGGCCATGTTTGCGATGGTGATGGTTCAGGACTGGACGGTGGCGGGGAGGCTATTTCAAAAAGGTCCACACCCGCTTCACACACACAAGTCCTGTGTGGGAGTGTGCATGTGTGTGTGTGTGTGTGTGCGCGCGCGTGTAGCCAACCGATCACTGCCCACCGTTCAGCGATGATTGCACGTGCTCCCACTCCCTTCTGGTAGGGGTCCCGGGCAGCAGGCACACCAGGCGTGCAGTGGGTGCATGTTCTCCACTGTTCTATGTTTTGAGCATATCTTTTACAAGCAAAACGTTTTATAGAAAGAAAAAAAAAACTGCCGAGAGCGTAGAGAATTCCAAGGGACACGCGCATGGCGCGAGGGCGCGCAGCTCCATAGCCTTGAGCGGTGGTCGATGGCCAATGGGGCATGACCCTTATCAGTCAGGCACGCGACCGATAAATGTCAGTCCTTTTTCGCGCGCCAACGGGCAGAGCGGGCTCAACGTGAGGGCGAGGGTGGCCGATTTTACAGTACGTCGGACGCTTGGTCGAACGCTTTTGATGGCGCATTACACGCAGAGGGTGGGCCGCCGTTGCCCCCCCCGCCCCGCCCTGGGAACTTGGAGCCTTTGGAACCAAACGTGTGACCGCCAGAAGGAATGAACATCCTCCCGGCGCCAGCATCAAGCGGCGTCCTCCGGGAGCAGATCCACCTCCACATCTTTTCCACCTCGAGCTACACCTCATGTAAAGGTTACAGTTACAGTTACATCGGCTTTCCAGCAAAGACTACCTCTAGTCCTAGTACCACCGCCTAGACCCAAGTCCAGTTCTGGCCCTAACAATTACTTGTGAGGGGCGGTAGCCACCAGCCGGCTGCCTGCCAACGTGTAGTCCCAGAGCAAAAAGGAGAGCTATTGTGCGACGCCCCCAAAATAGGTCCTAACTGCTTCTAGGGGATAGGGGGTCAAGTGGCGCTAGCCAATCTACTTGACCGCCGTGGTGGAGGGGCCGGCGCCTGAGGGGCAGCCGGACCGTACACCACGGCTCTCCACCCGACCCTATCCTGAGCACGCTCAAACGCCGTGTCCGAAAAAGTCTTTCAATCAGAACGAGTGCCACTAGTTTTGCCTAGCTGCTGAATCAGTAGCTTAAGAAAATAGTGTCGGGAGGAGGCTGGAGGCGGCCCTTGCTGCCGAGCCACATCCATTGTGCAGTCAAAAGTCGTACGAGGAAGACGAGAAGCCGGCATGCGCATCACATGGCCTAGCCACTGCATTGATCGCTTTGCCACAAGGGTCTCAATTGGCTCAGTGTCGCACGCCTGCCGAATATAAGTTAATCTGTGCCGGTCGACCAGGCGCACACCCAGAATGCGACGAAGGCAGTTAGAGTGGGCAAACTCCAATCGAGTCAGTTGTGTTTTAGTAGGGGCCCATGTTTCGCAGCCGTACAGAAAGTGGGGAAGCACGAAAGTGTTGTAAACCCGCATCTTAGACTGCACTTGCATCTTCTTGCTGGCCAAATCTTATCAAAAGACGCAAACACGCCCAGCGCGCGACCGACACGCACACCGATCTCCTTTTCCACACCATCACTCTGGGTTATCCAAATCCCTAGATACTTAAATGCAGAGACGGTCTTCACTTCACCACCAGTCAGCGCAAACGTGGGCAGATCCGCGTCAAAATCTGCTGGCAAAATCATCACTTCTGTCTTCGCGGCGTTGATTTGCATGCCAAAGCTAGAGGACACTTTGTCAAGGATTTTCAGCATAAGCGCCAACTGAGCTGGGTCATGCGAGAACAAACATAAATCGTCGGCATACATCAGCACTACTATGCGATCAACCGACAACGACAACACAGAGCCGCCGGCTCGGGTCACGACTGACACGCCAGCCCCCTCTGGCATCATGTCTAGCGCCTTTTTCACTATGTGGTCAATAAAAACATTGAACAACACAGGAGCAATGACGCACCCCTGTCGCACACCAGACGACACGGGGAATTCGTGCCCGAGTTTCCCAGCCAGCCGCACGGCAGCTGCGGTGTTGGTGTGAAGATCCTCCAACAGATCAATCATGTGCGGATGAACACTATATAATCTAAGGACTCTCCACAGTGCCCCACGGTTTATGCAATCGTAAGCTTTAGAATAGTCGACAAATGCCACAGCCATGCATTGTTTGTATTCGGCATGTGCCGCGCTCAGCGAGCGCAGAGTAAAAATCGCATCAACAGTGCCTCTGCTTTTTCTGAAACCACCCTGAGCCTCATGCAACTGACCATCAACCTGCGTGGAGACGCGGTGCAGAAGTATTGCAGCGTACACTTTCCCGGCAATAGAGAGAAGGCTTATACCGCGGTAGTTACCAGGGGAGTCACGCGGACCCTTCCCCTTATATAACGGTGTGATAATAGCATTTTTCCATTCCCTCGGGGCTCTCCCCGACCGCCATACGGCGATGATGACCCGGTGGAGCCATGCGTTGGCAGGTGGGCACCGCAACAGCATGGCGTCCAGCTGGTCACCGCCCGGAGCGGCGGCCGAGCGCAACGCTCGCACACACGCCTCCGTCTCAGCCAGGATAGGGGGGCGCCCGTGCGCCTCGTCCACCTCTGTGGCGCGTGTGAGCTCAAACGCCGCTACATCGTTCTCCAGCTGGCACAGGGTCTCGTCGCTGAGCTTGGTCTCCCCGCCATATAGCTTGTCGAATGACTCTGTCATGGCCTTCAGCACCCCGTCTGGACCGCTGTGCAGCGCGCCCGAGACGTCCCGCATGGCAGGTGGGATCTGATGGGTGCGGCTGCGACCCGCCAGCCTGGCGCACGCGCGCGCAAACTGGCGCAGATTCTTCTTGCGTAGCATGTCTTGCGCCTCCGCCACCTGCTGGCCGATCCACCTCTCCCTGTCTCTCTGCACAGCTGCGTCGGCCGCGCGGTTGGCGCGGTCGTGCTCGTGAAGGTTGTACAAGTTTCACGTGAAGGTTGTACAGGTTTTACATGTGCGCGCCCGCAGGACCCCGGGGCGTGAGTCGAGGCCCAGACTACACGTTTAGGGGGGCTCTACTAGGAGAGCTTGCAAGGCCAAGCAGGCCAAGCAGGCCAAGCAGGCCAAGCAGGCCAGGCAGGCCAAGCGCGCCATACCCGCCTACCAGAGCTCCTCCTATACATCCCGGACCTCCTCCACCTCCCCCACCATCACCTGCGCCGGCGCAGCTACCGCCACCGCCGGCATCCAGACCACCACCGCGGCCACCGCCACTGTCACCGCCGCCACTGGCGCCGCCATCGACACCGAAACCACCGGCGTCAAGCTCCTAGACACTCTGGACCTCTTCCACCTCCTCCACCTCCTCCACCTCCCCCACCATTACCGGCGCAGCCGCCGCCGGCGTCGAAACCGCCACCGCGGCCACCGCCGCGGTCACTGCCACCACTGGTGCTGCCATGGACACCGAAACCACCGGCGTCGAGTGCGGGCCGTCACCAAGCGCTGCGAGCGCCTTGCGCACGGCCGCCGTCTGCAGTGTGCGTGTGTGTGTGTATCTTTGTGTGGGTGTCCGTCTATGTGAGTGTGAGAGTGTGTGAATTTGTGTTTATGTGTGTGTGTGTGTGTGTGTGCGTGTGTGTGCGTGTGTCACACCCTGCTATCTGCGTGTGTGCGTTAGGGAGGGAGGGAGGGAGGGAGGGAGGGAGAGAGGGAGAGAGAGGAAGAGGCAGAGAGAGAGAGGGAGAAGGAAAGAGGGGAAGAGGGGGAGAGAGTAAGAGAGAGAGAGGAGGAGAGAGGCAGAGGCAGAGACAGAGAGGGAGGAGAAAACGTGAGAGAGACGAGCGAGAGCAGCGCGAGGCGTCGCAAGGGATCTGCAGCCACGGGTCAAACCCGGCGGTGTTACCTCCATCATTTAGGGTTTAAGGTTTAGGTTAGTAACAGCTTTCCAACGAGCCGCCCCACACCTGCAACGGATCAGCACAGCTAAAATGGCAAGCTTTGGGGAACATGGAGATTTGTGTACTATTTTTAGTACAGGCCACAAGCATTCGAACATTAGGGTTTAGGGTTTTAGGGTTTGGGGTTTTAGGGTTGAGGGTTTTAAAACCCTAAACCCTAAAACCCTAAATAGGGTTGAGGGTTACCCCGGCGGTTACCTTCTCGTGTGACGCACCGAGCGTCTTGACGTAGCCGGACAGCGAGCACCCATACTGTGTGGCGTGGCGTGGCGGGGGGGGGGGGGTGGTGGTGGCTTGAGTGGGTGAGTGGCAGTTGAGGAGGTTGGTCGGGGGGAGGGGGACTAGGGGGGGAGGGGGACCAAGACAAAAGTGGCGGCAGGATCATCATCCTCAGCAATCAGCAGCAAGCATCAGCCAGCAAGCAGCCAGCAAGCAGCCAGCCAGCAGCCAGCCAGCAGCCAGCCAGCAGCCAGCCAGCAGCCAGCCAGCAGCCATCAAGCAGCCATCAAGCAGCCATCAAGCAGCCATCAAGCAGCCAGCACGCAGCCAGCACGCAGCCAGCAAGCAGCCAGCAAGCAGCCAGCAAGCAGGCAGCAAGCAGCCAGCAAGCAGCCAGCAAGCAGCCAGCAAGCAGCAGCAGCAGGAAGCAGCAAGCAGCAGCAGCAGGAAGCAGCAGCAGGAAGCAGCAGCAGCAGCAGCAGCAGCAGCAGCAACAGCAGATCATCATCATCATCAACGGCATCTGTAGCAGCAGGCACGCGCCCTTGCCTCACATACTCGCTCGCCTTTCGCTCTCTCCCCCCGCCGCATACAGCTCCCCCAGCAGCTACAGCTGCAGCTGCGGCGCCCATCACCCACACCGTAAGACCCACACCCTAACTCC
>VFSX01000035.1:300000-312500 GCA_016618255.1 Chlamydomonas sp. UWO 241 | reverse complement strand
GCGGCAGCGCCTCAGACCATGAGCCCATCGCAAGGATCGTGGACGCTGTGTGTGGGGGGGGGGCAATGGCATGTGTGTGTGTGTGTGCGTGTGTGTGTGTGTGTGTGTGTGTGTGTGCGGGCACGTCTGCGCATGCGAGTATGCGAGCGAGTGTGCCCTTGTGAGTGTGTGCACACGCGAGCGGGTGAGCTGTGTGAGCGTGTGTGTGTGTGTGAGCAATGAGTCGTGCCTAAACCGGTCCGTGCATGCGTGCGTGCGTGCGAGTGTGTATACGCACACAAGCATGTGGGAATGTGTGCGTGTGTGAGTGAGCGTGCGTGCGTGCGATGGGTGTGGCCTACAGAGGTCGTGACGCGCCGCGAGCGTGCATGCAGGCAGGCAGGCAGGCGTGCGTGGGGTTGATGGGTATGGCCTACCAAGGGCCGTGCATGCGTGCGTGTGTGTGTGTGTGTGTGTGTGTGTGTGTGTGTGTGTGTGTGTGCGTGCAATACAATATCAGTACCATCGGCTCACCAGCAAAGGCATCCAAACGCGCGATGGGCCTTGCCTACCGAGGCTGTGGCATGCCGCGAGCTTGCATGCATGCGTGCGTGCGTGTTTCTGATGGGTACGGCCTACCAAGGGCCGTGCATGTGTGTGTGTGTGTGTGTGTGTGGTAGATTGTACAGTCCGTCGGACGCCTTTGGTGGCATGTGTGTGTGTGTGTGCATGCGTGCGATACAGCGACAGTAACATTGGCTTTCCAGCAAAGACATGTACACCCCTACACGTGAAATGGGTGTGGCCTACCGAGGTCGTGACGCGCTGCGAGCGTGTCGGGGTGGCTGGGCCCGAGCGACAACGTGCGGCCTTCCACAACCTGCGCTGTCAGATAAGAGGGGGAAAGGGCACTGCGTTAGCGTCGCGGCAATGCGCTGGGGCAGCACACACACACACACACACACACACACAGACAGACATGCACACATCTTCTCCAGCAGCGGCACCGCGTTTGCTTCATGCCAAATTTTGCGAAGGCAGCAGCGACACAACACACACACACATGCCTTATCAGCGGCAGCAGCAGCAGCAAAAACACACCTTCTCCAGCAGCAGCAGCAGCAGCAGCAGCAGCGGCAGCAACACACACACACACACACACAAGCACACACACACGCACCTTCGCAAACAGCAGCAGCAGCAGCAGCACACACACACACACACACACGCGCGCGCACACACACATTCTTCTTCAGCAGCAGCAGCAGTACACACAGTGTGTCACACACACACACACACGCACTTTCTCCAGCAGCGGCACCGCGTTTGCGTCATGCCGCATTTTGTGAAGGCAGCAGCAGCAGCAGCAGCAACACGCACACACAAACGTGCGCGCCTTCTCAAGCAGCAGCAGCAGCAGCAGCAGCAGCAGCAGCAACATACACGCACACACACACACACACACACACCGTCTCCAGCAGCGGCACCGCGTTAGCCTCGCACCGCATTTCGCACAGGCATGCCGCGAGCGAGGCTGTTGACGCCAGCGTGTCTGGGTGGTTGGCCCCGATCGACGATTTCTGCATGGCCATGACCATATGCAGCAGTGGCACCGCCTGCAAACGTGTGGCCAATGTTACAGTCTGTTGGACACCTATGCTGGCGTGTGAGACCTTGTGTGTGTGTGGCTCTGTCTGTGTGTCGGTCTGTCTGTGTGTCAGTGTGTTTGTGTGTGTGTGTCTGTGTCTGTGTGTGTGTGCGCATGTGTGTGTGCGTGTGTGTGTGTGTGTGTGTGGTGTGTGTGTGGTTGGCCCCGATCGATGACTTCTGCATGGCCATGACCACGTGAAGGAGCGGCACTGCCTGCATGCGTGTGTGTGAGTGTGTGTGCGTGTGTGTGTGTGTGTGTGCGTGTGTGTGTGTGGTTGTGTGTTTGTGGTTGGTTGTGTGTGTGTGTGTGGGAGGGGGGTGCGTGTGTACGTGTGTGCGAGTGTGTGTGTGTGTGTGTGTGTGTGTGTGTGTGTGCATGTGTGTTCATGTGTGTGCGCATGTGTGCATGTATATGTGCGCGTGTGTGCGCGCGCAGGCATGGCTGCAGCACGAGGTCAGAACCTGTAACAGTAACAGTAACAGTAACACGGGGTTTCCAGCTAAGCAGGCTACTCTTCTACTAGAGACACCTTCCGATACTCCAGCACACTTAAGTACTAGAGTACCGCCGGCTCCCGGCCGATAGACTACCGCAGAACCTGTACCCCCCCTAAACCCTACCCTAGGGGTGGTACGAGTGGTACGGGTGGTGGTGGTACGGGTGGTGGTGGTACGGGTGGTACGGGTGCTGGCGCGCATGGAGCGCGGCGCGGCGCATGGAGATCGCATGGCGGCGCCCTTGCATGGACGAGATTGCTGGCGGGCATACAGGAGATTGCTGGCGGGCGTGGAGGAGATTGCTGGCGGGCATGGAGGAGATTGCTGGAGCCAATGGCGGCGGCGGGACTAGTAGTAGAATACAGGCGCACACCAACAATGCGTTGCTGTCACTACCTGGGTGGTATAGGGTGGATCTGGGGGCCCAGTGTCCTGTCTAGGTCCAGTGCGTGCGCGCGTGTGGGGTTTACCCTCACGCCTACCAGGTAGCCAGCCAGTTTCCCACTGAAACTGAGTTTAAGGTGTCGGGCGCTAGCGCCGACACCGGTCTTATACATCATTACTGGTGTCACACAGACTGTAATATCCATGATCATCATCAAACCCCTGAGAATGTACGGCAAATTTGCCTACTTGTGTTTGGTTTGCATGCGTCTCAAAAGAGGGGGGTCAAATTTGCCCTACTTGGGTATATGTGACCCCCCACACACTCCGACGGATGTTGCCCCGGATACCATGTGTGAAGTCGACCCAAACCCGATTTTCAACTCAAAATGAGTCGAATATTTGCATATGTGAGTTGGCTATAAGCCCGAATCCCCAACGTACCTGGTCGAACTTCTTCAGCGCGCGCAGGCACTCTGCGTGGTTGAACCTCAGCAGCGCGAGGTCAGGGTCTGACTGATCAAGCGCCGCCTCGCCCATGAGCGACGCACGCTTGAAAATCGGGAGCGCCTCGTCGTCGAGCCCGACACCGGTTAGGGTCTGCGTGTGTGTGTGGGGGGGGGGGAGCATGTTACGCCTTTGACTTTGCTAGTTGCAACAGGGCATATGGGCGGCCATGATGAGCAAGACGCACGCTGGAATATCGGGAGAGCCTCATCGTCTAGCGTGACACCGGTCAGCGTCTGCGCGTGTGTGTGGTCAATTTTACAGTCTTGTTGGACGCCTTTCATGGCGTATTAGACTTGTGCTTGCGCACTCAATCCCTGAGGCAGGCAAATACTATCACCCGCACTAGTCCACTGAGTGGATACACATTGACTGTGTCCATCCCACTAGCTCTAGTACATCTGGTCGCGCCATGCGTCTCAGTTCGGGCAGCCAGCCTGGCCACCCTCCTCCGTTCATCACGTGGCGCACGTCCGCCATACCGCCAGCCTCCATGCATGGCGCTTGCGCTGCGAGGGCGCTTGCTGCCAGTGCATCTCCGTCGTCATGTGTCTCATGCAAGTAAGATTCGCCCTGCATGGAGAGACCCTCCATGCAGGTCACTGAAGTGCCCCGCGATTCGTGCCGTAGCTGCAGTCACGTAGTGCCGTAAGCCCGTCGCCGCAGCCGATGTCAGTAGCCGTGGCCGTAGCCGTAGCCGATGCAGATGCCCAGAGGGCGGACGTGTAGCCGATGCGATGTGAGTGCAGATGCAGGGTGTCCCTGGCCGTAGCCGAAGCCTTGTGTGTGTGTGTGTGCGTGTGTGTGTGTGCGTGTGAGGGTCCATCCGCACTCTCTCGCACGCCCTTTACATGGCAAAAAACACGTGACGCCCTACCGCACAGATTTCCCTCCCCCCGCAGCTCTGCAGCTTCAGACAACGGAGCCCAGGTATCTCAGTGCCATCACCTCGACCGCTATGCGGCCCGAGCCAGCGCTCAACTTGAGCTACCGAGTTCCTCCAGCCGCCACCGTCCCGCCCACCGCCCACCGCCCAGTCGTTCATTCGACCCCACGCCCCACCTCAAGAGACCCACCGCTTGTCCCACTGCTGCCCCGTCGACCTCCATATACCCACATGCTCGTCACATGGAGTTGCCCCTCCCCATGCGCCCCATGCGCGCACATGCACCCCATGCACCCCCCCCCATGCTACCAGCGCCTATGTATGCGCCATGTGGCCGGGCCACAGTGTGGCTCCCTCCTCTCTCCCCTCTCCTCCCTCCCTTCTCCTGTCTTCCACCCCTCCATCCCCACTGCACCCCACCCCATCCTGTGCCCCCCGCCCCTCCTAACCCTCCCCCGCCCTCACCCTCTCCCTCCGACAACCCTCCCGCTGCCTCCCTCCCACTGCCTCCCACTTACACAACTGCCGCTGTTCGGACACGACTTTGCTCTATGCCGGCGGCGCCATCACCTTCTTCTGGCTCACGCCGGTGACTTTTGCGCCCACTCCGTCACGTTCTACGCCCTCCGCAAACAGCCATCTCTTCAACTTCACACGCGACATCCCCGAGCGCCCCGAGTTCGCCGAGCGAGTCACCACCGAGTGGATCATCTTAGCATGATTTCCACAACTGTGGAAGTCCTTCTGCCGACACCTAGTTTAAACTCAGTCGAGGCGGATTGACGAACACAGCCGTCAATGACCCGCCACTGCCCCTTTCCCCCACTGCTTTACGAATGAGGTTGTTCACCCTCTTGCTGGCGCACGGTTGGTCTCCCGCCTTCAAACGGAATCTCCTCAATTGATGACTAGAAGCAGCCTATCTAGGTCTGCCGTGCAGAGTTCTCTGTAACGATATCTCTCTCTCTCTCTGAGGGAGGAGAGGGGCGGAGCATGTCAAGCCTTTCACTTGGTTTGTTGCAGAAGGGTACTGAAGATAGGTGGCGCCTCGCCATCGAGCGCGACACTGGGCAGCGTCTGTGTGTGTGCGGGAGGGGGGGGGGCATGTTACGCCTGTATGTTGTATCTGCTGCTGCTGCTGCTGCCATACCCCCAACGACCGACCGGCCCTCTTGCGCCTGCTCGACAAAAAGGCGGGGGATGCCCAGCTTTGCCTCAGCTTCACCTCACGTGTTTTGCTGTGTCCAGAGCCTGTGAACTAACCAAGAACAGTGCACCCAAATCGCCGTGTTTTCTCTAGAACGTGTGGCGCTGCTGCTGCTGCTGCCAATACACAGCCAACACGCGAGCGCCCCACCCGCCCACTGCGCCTGCTGCTGCTGCCGCTGCTGCTGCCGCTGCTGCTGCTGCTCACAGCCACTGCTGCCGCTGCTGCTGCTGCTGCTGCCGCTGCTGCTGACGCTGCTGCCGCTGCCATGACAGCCGACACGCGAGCGCCCCACCCACCCACTGCGCCTGCTGCACAAGCCGCGAACTTGAGCTGCTGTCAAAAGAAACTGTCAAAAGAAAACTGTCAAAAGAAAACTGTCAAAAGAAACTGTCAAAAGAAACTGCAGCCGCTCCACAGCTTCTCGAACGCGTGCCTCAACAGGAGCTGCCCGAGATGCCAAACAAACCAACGCCCGACCGGTTGACCGAAACCCACCTGTGCTGTGCCTTGAGCTTCTGCCAGCCACTCCCTGGACTTGAGCTGCTGCTGCCATACCCCAACGACCGACCGACCGAGACCCACCTTCTGCCAGCTGCCTGCGACCAGCTGCTGCTGCTGCTGCTGCTGCTGCCACACACCCAACGAGCGACCGACCGAGACCCGCCTTCTGCCAGCTGCTTGCGACCCGCTGATGCTGCTGCCACACCAGTGATCCCCCTGCAAGCCGTATACAGCTCGGGGCCGGGTTTCCCATTTCCCAGAAAACCGCCCCACACTTGGTGGCAGAGGGCGTGGAGGGGTGCGTTGAAAAGGTGTCGCCGATTGCAGCCCAACGGCATGCGTTGCGTGAGCACCGGCTATGTATTGCGCCTGGTATGAGCGGTCAAAGTTGCTGGAGCCGGGGAAAAAAATACTTGTATCCTTCCCAGGGGACACTGAGCCACACCCCAAACAAACGAACGCGCCTGCACCTGCTCCACGAGCGTCAACTTTCGCTGCTAGCGCTGCCAAAAAAACAGCGAAAAATGCCACGTTTTCTCAAACGCGTAGGAGCTGCTGCTCTGCCCGAAAACCCAGCAACCGAACAAGACCCACCTGCGCCTGTTTCACGAGCGCCAGGCACGCCTTGCGCGCCTCAATCGCCTCCTCGCTCTCCACCGCCTCGGCGCCCTCCTCCTTGGACCCCGGCTTCGGCTCGCCAGCGGCCGCCTCGGGCCCGCCCGAGCTGCTGCTGCGGTTGCCCATGGCGATGGCTGGCTGCTGGCTGTTGGGTGTGCAGCTGGGTGGCGGCTGCCGGGTGGGCAGCTTGGTGGCTGGTTGTCGGACTGGCTGGCTGCCTGGCGGTTGTCAGGCTGGCAGGCTGGCAGGCAGGCTGGCTGGCTGGCTGGCTGGCTGGCTGGCTGGCTGGCTGGCGGTCTGCTGGGTGGGTGGCTGGCTGGCTGGCTGGCTGGCTGGCGGTCTGCTGGGCCGCTGAGTGTCAGCTGTTGGGCTGGCCGTCGGCTGGGCCTCGAGGCTCAATGCTGGGCTTCAAG
Organism: Chlamydomonas sp. UWO 241; assembly: GCA_016618255.1. Classification (NCBI taxonomy): domain Eukaryota; kingdom Viridiplantae; phylum Chlorophyta; class Chlorophyceae; order Chlamydomonadales; family Chlamydomonadaceae; genus Chlamydomonas; species Chlamydomonas priscui. The sequence goes on along the minus strand of VFSX01000035.1, from coordinate 305,854 downwards.
GCCGGGCTTCAACGCTTAAGCTCCAAGCAACAAAATCCCCCGTGTGAGTGCGTCGGCGCAGCTCTAGACGGCCTTGGCGGCGGCCCCGGGGTCCTGCGTGACAAGGAGGGAATGGCATGGTCGGTACAGATTGTTGGGGTGCGTGTGTGTGTGCGCTGGCGTGCGTGTGTGTGCGCTGGCGTGTGCGTGTAGTTTGGAGTGTGCAGATACACACGGGAGTTCGTAGGGCGTCGTGCATGACCCCCGTGATGCTTGGCCTGCGTGTGTGGTGCATGCGCACGGTTCCACAGTTCCACTTGGCTGGGGCAGGGTTCCCATGCGTGAGTGGGTGCATTGGGGGGAGGGCCCTCCACTGCCACCACCTTCCCTCCCCCCTCTTCAGTGCACAAGGAATTCATCTCACGTGGCATGGGGGGGCTGACAGGGGGGGCGCAAGTGGGCGTGGAAGGGAACTTCTGCTACGCATGAGGGAGGGGGGCCTGACGCCCTGGGATCACGCCGGCATATTCTGCAGCGCGTGTCGCAAAGAGGGGAGGCATGCACGGGCTACTAGCAGCGGTGAAAATTCTCCGCACAACTTGGTAGGGCTCCACCTCCTCGCTATTTCAGGCTGCTGGGGGTCCGTCAAAACCCACCTCAGTCCCTCTTTTGTTGCTTTGATTTGAGCTGCTGAAGCCCCAATGGGCCATAAATGGGTCCACACCAGTGTGAATGCGTCGAAAATCGAGCCCCAACGCGACCCATATGTCCACCTCCAAGAGTTCACTCGAACAGGAATAATTGTGAAGCGCGCTTGAGCCAGGACTCTGTTGGGGTGAGCTCGAGGCGCCTTTTGGAGAGTTTGTGCGCCCATGGCCTGAGGTGAGCGACCTGGGGACTCAGGTTAAAGCCTTGTGGCATGACACATGCATCTTCTGTGTTAGGGGTGAGGAAGGAGGGGGGGGGGGTCGTGGAGATGCACGCCCATGCATCCTGTTGCATGCATGGGCCTGCTGCATGCTGCTGCAGCACGCAAACGACGGCAGCCCCGCGTGCCAGCGTGTGGTCAGGGAGGATGGTAGAAGGGGCGCCACGCACGCACAGCCAACTCGTGCTGCTGAGCCGGGCCATGTGTTGCGTGTTGCGTGTGCTACTCCTGCTTACTCCCAGCAGCGAGTGCGCGTCCGCCCGGCGGCGCCGGCAGTGGTCTCCTCTTCGGCTGTACACAGCCGGACACAGCCGGAACTGCAGGCAAGTGTCTCTCTCCACAAGTAAAATTGAAGCACCAGCACCAGCAGCGCCAGCAGCGCTAGCAAGACCAGCACCCCAGCACAGCAGCAGCAGCAGCAGCAGCAGCAGCAGCAGCGCCAGCAGCGCCAGCAGCGACAGTGTCTTCAGCCAGGCGCTGTATCCTGGCGCGGAACGCGCTAAGCGCCGGCGGCGATGGACGAGCTGTGCGAGGAAGACATGCGCGCCGTGTTCGAGCTGTTTGATAAGGACAAGAATGGCATAATTAGCAGCGGCGAGCTCAAGGAGGCGCTCGCGAAGCTGGGCCACGGCGTGAGCGGGGCGCAGCTCGAGGAGCTGATGGCGGCAGATGGGGGCGCGTCGGGCAGTCTGGGTGCGTGCGCGTGTGCATCTGTGCGTGTGCTTGTGCTTGCGCGTGTGTGCGTGAGCGTGTGTGCGTGGCTGGATGATGCATCATGCCCAGTGCACACACGCCCCATACCCCACCACAACACAGCACACACACACGCACACACACACGCCCAACAGACTCGCTCGACTACGACCAGTTCCTGGTGCTGCTGTACACACGCACACACACGCGCACACGCACACGCACACACACACACACACACACGCCCAACAGACTCGCTTGACTATGACCAGTTCCTGGTGCTGCTGTACACACGCACACACACGCGCACACGCACACACACACACACACACACACATGCCCAACAGACTCGCTTGACTACGACCAGTTCCTGGCGCTGCTGTACACACGCACACACATGCGCACACACACACACGCACACACACACACACACGCCCAACAGACTCGCTCGACTACGACCAGTTCCTGGCGCTGCTGTACACACGCACACACACGCGCACACGCACGCACACACACACACACACACGCCCAACAGACTCGCTCGACTACGACCGTTCCTGGCGCTGCTGTACACACACGCACACACATGCGCACACGCGCACACACACACACACACGCCCAGACTCGCTCGACTACGACCAGTTCCTGGCCCTGCTGGAGCGCAAGCTCTGCGCTGACGACGTCGCGGCGCAAGACACGGAGCTGCGCGCCGCGTTCTCCATGTTCGACTGCGACCGCGACGGCCGGGTCAGCGCGAATGACCTGCGCGCGTTCATGCGGGCGCTTGGGGAGAAGGTGACCGAGGACCAGCTCAAGCTGATGATGGCGCAGGTGTGTCTGCGAGCATGTGTGTGTGTGTGTGTGTGTTTGTGTGTGTGTGTGTGTGTGTGTGTGTATGTGTGTGTGTTCATGCGGGCGCTCGGGGAGAAGGTGACCGAGGACCAGATCAAGCTGATGCTGGCGCAAGTGTGCCTGCGTGCATGTGTGTGTGTGTGTGTGTGCGTGTGTGTGTGCGTGCGTGTGTGCTTGTGTGCGTTGTGTGTGTGCGGTGGGGGGGGGCGCTTCAGCATCAGCACAAGTGTGCCCCCCCCCCCTCACTCAATCTCATTCTCTCACTCCCACTCCCACTCTTACTGTCACTGTCACTCTCACAACCGCTCTCACTCTCACTCTCACTCTCACTCTCACTCTCGCTCTCACTCTCATCTCACACCCACTCTCACTCTCACTCTCACGCAGGCGGACCGCGAGGGCGACGGATTTGTCGACTTTGACAAGTTTGCGCGTGCGATGCTGAGCTAGCTCGCACTGCTGCGGGTGTGATGAGGTTCTGGTGGCAGCAAGCCTCGTTGTGCTACCAGCCCCGCTTCTGGTGGTTTGGGGGAAGGCCTCTGGTCCCTTTATGGTGTTTTACCTTGTGCTGCCCTCAACCCATCGGAGGGGTTTGGGTGAGGTGCCTGTGGCCTGTGCTGCTGCTTGGCGCCCACCACCCAGTGTGGGTGGCGATACCGTGGGCTACTTATGTAGCTTGACCTTTTGGTGGGCCTTGTGCCTGCTGTCTGATAGTCCCGCTGGAACTTTGGAACTGATTGTGACCGCCGGCAGTGGACTTGTAACACAACTCTCTTGATGATGGATGTCGCAGTCAAGGACACCTCTAAAGGCCACAAGACCGTGCTCGGTGCGCAGCAGGGCCCGGGCACCTTGATGAGAGGCACCTCCCCTAGATCGCTCGCAGCCTGCAACACGACAAACAACACGACTCTCTTGCATTGCGCCTCGAGCCCACAACTATTCGTCCACCTGCGACACCCACGCAAAAAAAAGTCTACACTCGCCTCCTCGCCCAACCGCCCTAGACACGCCCGCCCGCTAGTTCACTCACCGCACCCACTCGGGCAGCGGCCCACCCACTCACGCAAGCACGCTCAACCGCCCCCCGCTCTTCCGGAACACAAACATGCCAAACAGCGCAGACGCGGCCTCAAGCTTAAGCGAGCGAGCTTCCGCGAGAGAGAAGGGCGTCAAGAGCAGAGTGTCTGTCCTACTCGTCCGTGCGCATGCGCTTGTCGCGCGGCAGCACGCTCGGCCGCTCGACCGCCCCGCTCTTCCGAAACACAAACATGCCAAACAGCGCAGACGCGGCCTCGAGCGAGGGCGGCGAGTGCAGGAAGCTCGGCGCAAAGTGCTTGAGCGACGCGTCGGGCGGGTCTCGCGGGTCGAGGCAGTTGTTGAGCTCGGCGTCGTCGTAGTTGCGGACCTGTGTGTGTTGGGTGTGTGTTTCCTTCACGATCGAAAAAACGAAAGAAGGCGAGACCGAAGGACGCGCCCCCGATGTTTCGATGGAGGGTGCGTCCGGGAAAAAAAACGACGTGGAGGAGATTTTTCGGGGCAAAGTGTAAAATCTGAAATCCCTACGGAACCGGGAAAACCTCCTCGGGAAAAACGAAAGGATTACTGACCCCAAGGAAACTGTGTGTGGGGCGAGCGTGTGTGCGGGTGGCAGGTGCAGTTGTCGAGGCAGTTGTTGAGGTCAAGAGTCGTTGAAGCTGCGGTTGGGGTGTGAGGGGGTGGGGTCGTGTGTGAGGTTGGGTGGAGGTGGGGTCGCTCGGGTCGAGGCAGTTGTTGAGCTCGGCGTTCGTCGTGGCTGCGGACCTGTGGGAGGGTGTGTGTGTGTGTGTGTGTGTGTGTGTGTGTTTGTGTGTGTGTGTGGGGTGGCAGTTGTGCTGAGGCAGTTGGCAGTTGTTAAGCAGTTGTTGAGCTCGGCGTCGTCGTGGCTGCGGACCTGTGGAGTGTGTGTGTGGGAGTGTGTGTGTGTGGGGTGGGGGTGGGGGTGGGGGGACAGTTGTGTTGAGGCAGTTGGCAGTTGTTTGGCGGTTATCGAGCCCGGTGTCGTTGTAGCCGCGGACCTGTGGGAGGGTGCGTGTGGGAGTGTGTGTGTGGTTGGCAGTTGTGCTGAGGCAGTTGGCAGTTGTTTGGCAGTTGTTGAGCCCGGCGTTCGTCGTGGCTGCGGACCTGTGGGAAGGTGCGTGGGAGTGTGTGTGTGTGGGGGGGGGGGGCGTGTGTGCGGTGGCAGCTGCAGTTGGCAGTTGTCGCGCGTGTCGAGGCAGTTGTTGAGCTCGAAATCGTTGTAGCTGCGGACTGTACGCGCACGTGTGTGTGTGTGTGTGTGTGTGTGTGGTGGTGGGGCTTGTTTGTGCAGTGCTTGGTTGAGTTGAGGGCAGTTCTCGAGGCAGTTAGTTGTTGAGCTCGGCGTGGTTGTAGCTGTGGAACTGTGGAGTGTGTGTGTGTGTGTGTGTGTGTGTGGTGGCGGGGAGGCAGTTGTGCTGAGGCAGTTGGCAGTTGTTAAGCAGTTGTTGAGCTCGGCGTCGTCGTGGCTGCGGACCTGTGGAGTGTGTGTGTGGGAGTGTGTGTGTGTGGGGTGGGGGTGGGGGTGGGGGGACAGTTGTGTTGAGGCAGTTGGCAGTTGTTTGGCGGTTATCGAGCCCGGTGTCGTTGTAGCCGCGGACCTGTGGGAGGGTGCGTGTGGGAGTGTGTGTGTGGTTGGCAGTTGTGCTGAGGCAGTTGGCAGTTGTTTGGCAGTTGTTGAGCCCGGCGTTCGTCGTGGCTGCGGACCTGTGGGAAGGTGCGTGGGAGTGTGTGTGTGTGGGGGGGGGGGGCGTGTGTGCGGTGGCAGCTGCAGTTGGCAGTTGTCGCGCGTGTCGAGGCAGTTGTTGAGCTCGAAATCGTTGTAGCTGCGGACTGTACGCGCACGTGTGTGTGTGTGTGTGTGTGTGTGTGGTGGTGGGGCTTGTTTGTGCAGTGCTTGGTTGAGTTGAGGGCAGTTCTCGAGGCAGTTAGTTGTTGAGCTCGGCGTGGTTGTAGCTGTGGAACTGTGGAGTGTGTGTGTGTGTGTGTGTGTGTGGTGGCGGGGAGGCAGTTGTGCTGAGGCAGTTGGCAGTTGTTTGGCACTTGTTGAGCCCGGCGTCGTCATGGCTGCGGACCTGTGGAGTGTGTGTGTGTGTGTGTGTGTGTGTGTGCGGGCGGGTGGCAGTTGTATTGAGGCAGTGGTTAAGCCCAGCGTCGTCGTGGCTGCGGACCTGTGGAGAGCGCGTGGGGGTGGGGTGGGGTGGGAGGGTCGTGAGATAGGGAGTGATTTTTCAGGCAAGCCGTCAGCACAGTGTTCGGTTCAAAGCAGGTCAGATTCAGGTCAGATCCAAAATCAGATGACGTCATATCAGTCCAGATTAAAGGTCAGATCAGGCCAGATCAGGC
>VFSX01000035.1:280000-295000 GCA_016618255.1 Chlamydomonas sp. UWO 241 | reverse complement strand
TCGGCGCTGGCGAGGGCATGGGACTGGCTCTGCGACAGGATAAGGATTGGGACTGTGGAAGAGGTTGCTCGGCTCGCTGAGGCTGCCCCCTTCGGACGGTGACGATGGTGGATAGTCCAGGGTGGGCCGCAGTACATAGGCGGCAGTCGACGAGGGGGGGCGGGGCGATGAGGGGGGATGGGCGACGGCGACTCACATGGGCCGACCGCTTTGACTCGCGACCGCGGCCGCCCAGGGAGTGGGCCGCCCAGGGAGTGGGCCGCCCAGGGAGTGGGCCGCCCAGGGAGTGGGCCGCCCAGGGAGTGGGCCGCCCAGGGAGTGGGCCGCCCAGGGAGTGGGCCGCCCAGGGAGTGGGCCGCCCAGGGAGTGGGCCGCCCAGGGAGTGGGCCGCCCAGGGAGTGGGGCGCCCAGGGAGTGGGCCGCCCAGGGAGTGGGCCGCCCAGGGAGTGGGCCGCCCAGGGGGTGGGCCGCCCAGGGAGTGGGCCGCCCAGGGAGTGGGCCGCCCAGGGAGTGTGCCGCCCAGGGAGTGGGCCGCCCAGGGAGTGGGCCGCCCAGGGAGTGGGCCGCCCAGGGAGTGGGCCGCCCAGGGAGTGGGACGCCCAGGGAGTGGGCCGCCCAGGGAGTGGGCCGCCCAGGGAGTGGGCCGCCCAGGGAGTGGGCCGCCCAGGGAGTGGGCCGCCCAGGGAGTGGGCCGCCCAGGGAGTGGGCCGCCCAGGGAGTGGGCCGCCCAGGGAGTGGGCCGCCCAGGGAGTGGGCCGCCCAGGGAGTGGCCGCCCAGGGAGTGGGCCGCCCAGGGAGTGGGCCGCCCAGGGAGTGGGCCGCCCAGGGAGTGGGCCGCCCAGGGAGTGGGCCGCCCAGGGAGTGGGCCGCCCAGGGAGTGGGCCGCCCAGGGAGTGGGCCGCCCAGGGAGTGGGCCGCCCAGGGAGTGCACATCCACACACACACACACACACCTGCCACCGCCTCTCCAGCTTGAGCATTTCCGACTGGAACACGGGGCGTTTGTCGAGCAGCTGCAGCACGCGCGTGCCGCATGGGATGGTGCCCATGAAGATACCGCCCGGTTTCAGGTTGAGGGCCACGTTGTGGAGGAACACCTGTGGTTAGTAGAAGGTTACGGGATTAGGGTGGTCGATTTTACAGTCCGTCGGACGCATTTGATGGCGCATTTGACCCTAGGAAAGCAGCCGGCAGCTGTCAAAATTAGACCCCTAGCATGCCATCTGCCATCATGATTGCTGTGCACGCGGTGCGTGTCTCAAAACAGGCGACAAGGAAGTCAGCCAACTCGTGCCAGAACCTGGGGTGTGGGGTTTGGAGGTGCAGGGTTTGGGTTTGTTAGGGTAAAGCGTCAAATGTATTAGGGTTTAGCGTTGAAGGTTTGGGGGGTCAGGTCGTGGGGTGGTGCCCATGAAGATGCCGCCCGGTTTGAGGTTGAGGGCCACGTTGTGGAGGAACATCTGGGTTGCAGCGTGTGTGTGTGTGTGTGTGTGTGTGTGTGTGTGTGTGTGTGTGCTGGGGGGGGGGGGGGGCATGAAGACGCCGCCCGGCTTGAGGTTGAAGGCCACGTTGTGGGGGAACATCAGTGTATAATAAAGGGTTACGGGTTACGGGTTCGGGGTTTTAGGGTTCAGCGATGAAGGTTTTAGGGTTAAGGGTCGAAGTTTTTGGGGATCAGGGCATGGGATCGTGCCATGAAAATGCCGCCCGGTTTCAGGTTGAGGGCCACATTGTGCAGGAACATCTGAATGGCATCGTGTGTGTGTGTGTGTGTGTGCATGTGGGTGTGCTTGGAGGGGGGGGGAGGGGGAGGAGGCCAGGGCGTGGGATCGTGCCCATGAAGATGGCGCCAGGCATTTCAGGTTGAGGGCCACGTTGTGCAGGGACATCTGAATGGCAGCAGGGTGGACAGATCGGGTTGTGTGGCTCAGGGTTTAGGCAGTGGTCCCTGGGAAGGATTTTAGCAATTAGTTTTTTGGCGGCTCCAGCAACTTTGACCGCTCATACCAGGCACAATACACAGCGGGTATTCATGCAATGCATCTCGTTGTGCTGCTCTCGGCAAGAGCTTTCCAACGCATCGCTCCACGCCCTCACCCACTAAGTGTGGGGTGGTTTTCTGGGAAGTGGGAAATCCGGCTCGGAGCGGTATACGGCTCGCAGGGGAATCGCTGGGTTTAGGGTCAAGGGGATGAGGGCGTGGGATGGTGCCCATGAGGCGGCGCTGTCAGGCCGTTGAGGTCAAGGGCGACGTTGTGGGTAGACTTCCGTGGGCTTTGGTTGAGGGATGATGGATCGCCGTCAATGCCAATGCCAATGCCACCGCCAATGCCAATGCCACCGCCACTGCCACCACTGCCACTGCCACCACTGCCACTGCCAATGCCAATGCATCACAAACGCGCACGTGGCCACTCACCGCACTCTCTAAACCCAATCGGCACCAGCATCATGCCCCATGTCCTATGCACCATCATGGCCAACCGCCACCAGTGCAGTTACAGTTACATCGTCTTTCCAGCGAAGACTACCTTCTAGTCCTAGTACCCCCGCCTAGACCCAAGTCCAATTCTGGCCCTAACAATTAATTGTGAGGGGCGGTAGCCACCAGCCGGCTGCCTGCCAACGTGTAGTCCCAGAGTAAAAAGGAGAGCTATTGTGCGACGCCTCCAAAATAGGTCCCAACTGCTTCCAGGGGATGGGGGTCAAGTGGCGATTACCATCAGTGCAAACCTATACACACCTTAAGTGCCTCCTCCTGCTCAAAGAAGTAGTGCATCGCAAACATACACGTGGCCACTCGTGCTCTACACCCAGCACCACCAGCATCATGTGTCGTGTGTCATCATGCATCATGTGCCCCATGCCCCATTCATCATGCACCACCATGATCAACCACCGCCAGCGCATCGTCAGTGCAAACCCACACACCTCGAGCGCCTCCTCCTCCTCTCCTCGAAGAAGTGGTGAATCGCAAACGCGCATGTGACCACATCACACTTTGTACAACCATCCCCAGCACCCACCACCATTCCGCTGCTAAAACCCCAACCCCCAAGCATCGCCATTCTGCTTCTGAACCATAGACACACCTTAAGTGCCTCCTCCTCCTCGAAGAAGTAGTGCATCGCAAACATACACGTGACGACGTCATATTCCTGGCCGTCGGTCCATTCAGCCGTCCCCAGTGCGTCGCACACCTCAAACTCGGCAAAGAGCTTTGCGTTGCGGTAGGCTGTAGGGAGGGGGCGGGGGGAGGGGAGGGCGTGTGTGCGTGTGTGTGTGAGAGAGAGCATACGTGTGTGTGTGTGTGTGTGTGCGTGTGTGTGTGCGCGTGTGCATGTGTGTGTGTGTGCCCAGCGCGTCGCACACCTCAAACTCGGCAAAGAGCTTTGCGTTGCGGAAGGCTGTAGGGAGGGGGGAGGGAGGGGAGGGCGTGTGTGCGTGTGTGTGTGAGAGAGAGCATACGTGTGTGTGTGTGTGTGTGTGTGTGCGTGTGTGTGTGCGCGTGTGCATGTGCGTGTGTGTGTGCATGTGGGCATGCGCGCGTGACACGCACACACACACGCATGCACACACACAACACACACACACACACAACACACACACACAACACACAAACCACACACACACACTCACCCATTTTTGACTTCTGCTCTTCAAACCGTTTCGACGCCTCTAGCACCTCCCCTTCTGAGATATCAACGCCCTTGACGTAGCGCACGTTGGCCTGTGTGCGTGTGTGCGCGCGTGTCAGCCCCCCCCCCCGGAAGTCAACGACCTTGACATAGCGCACGTTGGCCTGTGTGTGTGTGTGTGCGTCAGGGGTGTACCCCGGGGCATGCCTCTCATCGGTTTTCCAGGAGAGGGCCTCCCTGACTCATCGGCTTGCCAGGAGAGGGACTCATGGACTCATCGGCTTGGCCATTTTTTTCTGGGGGATGCGCCCCCGGACCCCCGCTGTCCATAGTGCTCTGTTGCTGTGATACGGTCTTTCATGCAAGCTTGGTTGGCGGGCAGCAAACAGACATCCAGAAAACAAACAGCTTGCAACAGCTCATGTGCGTGGGCATGCGTGCATGCATGCGTGCATGCATGCAGCGCATGGCGGTCCTTTGCAACACCACAATGGACACTGATTCAAAGGAGCATGATTCATTCATGCATGTGGCACACCACAGCATGAGCTCAGGGCCCTGGCCATCACAGGAAAACGCCATCCCCAAAGTTCCACAAACCACACTAACCCTCCACCATCCATCCGGGGGCGGAGCCCCCGGAAGCCAGATTCACTTTGCGATTGCAAACAGCAGAACCGCTTCAGAAATGAGGGATTGCGTGCTTTTGCGTCGGAGTCGGAGTGTGGGGAGCCCAAGCCGAACGCCCCGATCGGCTTGGCGTGGTCATCGGCGACGCCGATGAGAGGCCCTCCGGGCCCTCACACTTGTCGGATTTCCCGATGACGCCCCCCAAGAGGCCATCGGTTTTGCGCCCCTCGGGCGCCCTCTTCATCGGAATCCGATCGGCTGGTACACCCCTGGTGTGCGTGTGTGTGTGACCCCCCCCTGAGATATCGACGCCCTTGACGTAGCGCACGTTGGCCTGTGTGTGTGTGCGCGTGTCAGCCCCCCCCCCCCCCCGTGATGTCAACGACCTTGACGTAGCGCACGCTGGACTGTGTGTGTGTGTGTGCATACATGTATGTGTGCGTGTATGTGTGTGTATGTGTGAGTGTGTGTGTGTGTGTGTGTGCGTGTGTGTGTCAGCACACATTCCTCTAAACATCTATTCCCTCGACAACGCGTACGCGGGACGGCCAAGGCAGGGTGCTGGCTTGGCAAGACAGGCTTGCTCACCACGCTGACCGTTGACCTCCCGTTGACCGTTTGCCCTCAAGCATAGATAATTTGAAAGCTGTTGACGAGATCTGTCTGACGGGCTTGTGAGACAACCCATCCACTGGATGGGTTGCGCTGTGTTCAAGGTCACAGTACAGGCGGAATACAGCCAAAATGTGTAGTGCCGAAAAGGAAATCATTGTGGCTTGCTCACCTTGAACCACTTGATGATGTCGCCCCCGCGGCCGCAGCAGAGGTCGAGCAGCGCGTCTGCATTCGACGCAAACCTGTGGTCAAGCGGCGGTGTGGGGGGCACCGTGCGGCAGGGGCGGCCGTGTGTATGTGTGTGTGTGTGTGTGCTTGTGTGTGCTTGTGTGTGTGTGTGTGTATCACACCCAGCTATGTGTGTCTACTGTGTGAGTGCGCGGCAGCTGCTTGCGCTCTGTCCCTGGGGGACGGCCTGGACCAGCGCGCCGTTTGCGTGTGTGCGCTGCGACGCCATGCATGGCGCTTGCATGGCGCTGCATGGCTCATGCATGCATGCGGCCACCGTTTGATCATGATGCGCTTGATGTCGTTGTGGAACTCTTTCAGCGCAACCGCCCGGCCCTTCCGCCGGTTGTCCATCGCCTACGGGGACAACATGCAGTCCGTGATGTTGGACATCGGCATGAGGTCCGCCGCTTCCCCGCTCCCTCGCGTGAGCCCGCCGCTTCTTCCTCCCCACCTCCTGGAAGTTGGCATGTTGGTTGGCATGCTGGTTGTAGTGTTGTCGGACCTGCTCCCGGTTGTTCATTTTCGCATGAACACAGCGAGGGCCCCCCAAAGCCAGCACAGTCCCCCCACAGTCCCCCCAGCACAATCCCGTTCCCCGTTGTGACACAACCAAAGCAGGGAGACGCATATACGGCATATGCGGAACGTATGGAGAGTGTGGGGGACGCACACAGGAGCACGGCTGACGCGCTCGACGCGACGACGCGCTGGAGATGCATACGGAGTACCAAGGTGGGCAGGGAGGGAGAGGGGACGCAGCTCGATGGGTGATGGCTGGGAGGCAAGAGACAGAGTCACAGCGCGCACCACCGGTCAACTCAAGGTCGTCTGTTTTAAATCACAGTCCGTTCCGTGTCTATTGGGGGGAAACGGCAAAGAGAGAATGAAAGGGATACCACAGTGCGTTGCTGCGCGTTTAGTGCTGCTGCTGCTGCTGCTGCTGGCGAAGAAGTGGTTGGTGGCGCACACGTCCACGCGCCCGCCCGGCTCCAGTGCCGCACGACGACGCCACTCGTGCTCAGCGCGGCGCCGGCGGTGGGCGGCTGCCGCTCGAGAGCATGCCGTTGCTCGCCACGCGCGACCTGCGCGTCGCAGGCGGGGTGGGTAGTGGTGGTGGTGGTGAGCGGCGTGTTTTCGTTGCGCATGGTTGGCGCGGCCCCCATGCTGACTTTATAGATTTTGATAGAGTTTTGAGTGTTGACCGAGTCTGTTCGGACATCTTGCACAAGATGTCCGAACTCGGTTGAGAACTTGGCTGAGACTCGGTCAACACTCAAAACTCTATCACCCCAACAGGAGCACGCACCAGCGCCCCCATTGCATGCATTACCATACGTGCGATTTGCCTTTGCGTATAACTATCGTTTTGACCCCCCCCCCGCAAAGATGTGCGCTATAGCATGCGATCTCCAAGCGAGCGCAGCCGGCTGGTGGAGGCGTCGTGTCCGCGTCGCTCCTCAACGCCAAGCCTGCCGTCGGGGGCATTGGTGTGGAGCCGCGCGTGGGCGGCGTGCTGCGTGTGCTCTTCACCGTGGCGTCTGACGCCGTGGCCGACACCGTTGTGCGCTGGCGCCACGCGCTGCGCCGCTGCGTGGACCCGTCGGCTGCGGTCTTCGACGTCCTCAGTGACCGCGAGGAGGCGCGTCACCAGGCGCTGTGGCCCGCTTTCGTTGCCGCCAAGGCTGCGGGCAAGCGGGCGCAGTTCCACCGCGCACGCCTCGTGGTCGACGGCGAGCGGGTGGCTGCACCTGCTTGCTAGTTGCACCCCCTCTGGGAGTGTGTTTGAAGGAGAGGTGGCGCCACATGCGCGCGGTGGCGGGTGCAGTGTGGTCGCTGGGTAGAGCGCTGCGGCAAGTGTGCTGCCAGCCCCGCTTCTGGTGGTTTGGGGGACGGCCTCTGGTCCCTTATGGTTCATACCTTGGGCTGCCCTCCACCCACCGGAGGGGCTTTGGTGAGGTGCCTGTGGCCTGTGCTGCTACTTGGCGCCCACCACCTAGTGTGGGTGGCGCTACTGTGGGCTACTTTTGTAGCTTGACATTTTGGTGGGCCTTGTGCCTGATAGTCCCGCTGGAACTTTGGAACTGATTGTGACCGCCGGCAGTGGATGTGTAACACTACTCTCTCTATAGCCGAAAATAACTCGTCGGACCCCCCCGCAGTACAAAGGGGGTCTACCGTGACTGAACCCCCCCCCCCATGCTCCCCAACTTTAGCTCACTCCCTTGGGCCCCCGGCCCGGTTCCCGCGCGCGCATCGCGTTTCTTATAATCGAACCGAGTTCCCCTGCGTCGGTGGGGCAGCGGGAGAGGCCCAGGGCGCGGAGCGGGGACCGGCCCGTCAGTGCGTCTCCCGCCGTCGCGACAACACGGCCCGTGGCCTCCTCCGCGGCTGCAGAGACGTCACATACGTATAATATGGCATTGCGCTGCTGTAGACGCGGGTCAAGGGCGCCAGGGCGGCGGCCTGGCGCCGTCTCACCCCCTGCCCACACCCACTAGGCCCCACAAAACAGCGCACAGCACCTCTCCCTGCGTGCGCACCCTCCCAGCATGACTCACTTATCATACAAAATTGATTTGTTGCCCCAGTGCGGCCATCAGGCAACTTTTGGACTGGGCTGCATGGGCACGCCATGCGCCATGCGGTGCCAGCGTGCACACGCGCGCAGCAAAAGCGCTCCCCAGTCGCGCCGCTCCGCACACAGCTGCCTTATATCATATACAAACAGCCCATGCCCGGAGATCTGGTGTTCCCTTTCACCAGGCGCGCATCCTGGGCTCGGCGTGGCGCATTTGGCGTGGCGCATTTGGGGTCGGTTCGCCACTACCCCACACGCCCCAGGCCATAACTCCCTCATCCCTTGGCCCCCCGAGGTGCTACCGACGCTCACAGACGCGGAATGGAGTCAGCTATCCATCGCACTCGGTTTCGGGCCGATCGGCGACGTTGTGTGCGTCGTCGACAAAGTAACCTCTCCCTATCGGTTACTTTTGCCACGCAACGAGAAGCAACCCGCGGAGCATGCGTCAGTCTCGGCCACGACGTCGCCCATCCCGCTGACTAATTTTCTTTATGTTTCTCGTTGCGTGGCTCCTGGGAGGCTGGGCAAGGCATCCGGCATACTGACCCCCCCCTTTGCCCGCAGTAGGGGCTTCGATTATCCGGCAGTGGAGCCGATCGGCTCGAATCGGCTGGGCTCGGATCGGCTTCAAAACCTACGTCAATCCAGCCACAACACGTCGCCCTTGCCACGATGACGAGCCCTGCTACGAGTGCAGCCTGTGGCATGCACGCATGCCCTCGCTCCCCATGCAGAATGTGCCATGCGCCCATGCAACATCTGCAACAACTGATCTGCAACATCTCCCCCCACACACACGCACACACACATGAGAGCCCAAACTCCTGAACACAGCTCTGTCTCTGACACTGAGAAGTGCTCTGGAGCACTGGCACTGCCACTTGTGTAGCCTGCTGACTGCCACTCGTCTCACAGCGCGCGCGCAGCGTGTTTTGTACAGCCCTCCACCCCCACACACCCGTGCCTATTGACACTGTTGACCTAGAGAGGTGCCATTGGGGCCGTAAGAGCTGTTGTAACACGCTGGTTTTTTCAGGGGCGTTCGAGCATCAGAAGGACCAGAACGGGTGATGTGACCATGCGCAGTCCAGCAGAATAAATGTTCAAAGGCTCCGCGGCTGAATAAACAATTCATTTAAGGCCCGCGAACGGATTAAACAATTACAATTTCGACCCCCCCCCCGAAGGCAAGTGATATGGACGGTATATCAAGGCCAAGAGTGCAAGCTCTGGAGAGGGCACTGGAACCAGGTCCCATGGCATGCTCTCTGCGCTCGCGCATAACGGCCCGCAAAAAACACTCGTTTCACATGTGACGTCACACTCATGTGCGCAGGGGTGGCCAACTTGTGTAAGTGTGGTGGTGTGTGGGTGGGTGGGTGTGTGGGGGGGCATACACACATCGCGACATACACGCAGGAGGCAACGCAGCGCGGCACAACAACACGCAACGCACATGCTGCCGGGCGTCGACGCGCCGGACGAGGGGCGCGTGCCGGCGCCGCCGAGGCTGCCGCCGAAGCGCGGCGACGCGGTTGCGGACGCAGGGCCGAGCGGGGACGGTGAATCGATGTTGCGGCGCGCGGCGCCGAGCTCGACCTGTGTTTGGGAGGTGGGTTATGTTTGTTAGTTTGGGTGGGGTGGGGGTGGGGGTGGAGAAGCGGGCAACGCGGGGCCGGGTGGGGACGGCGAGTCAATGTTGCGGCGAGCGACGCCGAGCACCGACCTGTCAGTGGTGTGTCATGGTGGGGATAATGATGGATTATACAGGCTGCGTGTGTCTGTGTGTGTGTGTGTGCGTGTGTTTTATTGATTAGGGGAGCCGAAGCGCGGCGACTCGGGACCGCGGACGCGGGGCCGAGCGGGGACGGTGAATCGATGTGGCGACGAGCGGCGCCGAGCTCCACCTGTCGGTGGTGTGTCATGGTGGGGATGGTGATACATGATACAGGCTGTGTGTGTGTGTGTGTGTGTGTTTTATTGATCGGGGGAGCCGATGCGCGGCGACGCGGGGCCGCGGACGCATGGCCGAGCAAGGACGGCGAGTCGACGCTGCGGCGCGCGGCGCCAAGCTCCGCCTGTTGGTGGTGTTTCATGGTAGGGATGGTGATGAATTATAGACAGGCTGTGTGTGCCTGTGTGTGTGTATGTGTGTGTGTGTATGTGTGTGTGTATGTGTATATGTGTGTGTGTGTGTGTGTGTCTGTGTGCCTGTGTATGTGTGTGTGTGTGTGTGTGTATATCAGAATGTGTGTGTGTGTTTTATTGGTCGGGGGAGCCGATGCGCAGCGACGCGGGGCCGCGGACGCATGGCCGAGCGGGGACGGCGAGTCGATGCTGCGGCGCGCGGCGCCGAGCATCGACCTGTGCTTGGGAGGTGGGTTGTGGGTTTGTTGGCTTGGGTGGGGTGGGGTGGGGGGATGGGGGGCGAGGAAGCCGGCAACGCGGGGACGAGCGGGGACGGCGAGTCGGAAGCGGGCAACGCGGGGCCGAGCAAGAACGGTGAATCGATGTTGCGGCGCGCGGCGCCGGGCTCAAACTATGGACATGGTGGTCCGGGGTGGGAGAGGAGGGGGCGGTGGTGGTGGTGGGGGGTTGTCGGGGGGGGGGGTGCGGGCAGTGTGGTGTGGTGGTGGTGGTGGTGGTGGTAGGCGCGCCTTTGCCTCCTCGAGGCACAGAGAATAGAGGCTCCAGCGCGCACGCGCACACGCATGCGCAGCTCCGGCCCACCTTTCGCGTGCGCAGCGCGCAGTGGGGGTGGTGTTTATTTGGGGGCGGGGGGGGGGGGATACAGCCCGAGGGGGATGGAAGGGGGGGCGGTCGGCGGTAAGGGGAGAAGTCCAGGAGGGGGGCGCCGGGCACACAGCCCGTCTATCTCTCTACCTCTCTATCTATCTCTCTACCTCTCTATCCATCTCTCTACCTCTATCTATCTACTGTCTATCCACGAACTAACAGCAGAGTGACTCCTTCTCTGTCCATGTCCCGGCCTCGGCCTGTCCTTATTTTGCCACTCTATCACTCGGTCACTGCGTCGGGTTTAGGTTTCGTGTAAAACGCCCCCCCCCCAAAAAAAACTGTCCTCCTAGGAGGGCCTTGGCCTCGTGCTCGTGCCCACCTTTCGTGCGCGCGACGCAAACTCGAGCGAGCACTTGGTCTCGCCGGCGTTGTCGGCCGACGGAGACACGTTGCACATCATGACGCACCTGCGTGCGGTGTGTGTGTGTGCGTGTGTGTGTGTGAGTGTGTGTGTGAGTGTGTGTGTGTCTGCCGACGGGGAGGCGTTGCACATCATGACACACCTGCGTGCGTGCGTGTGTGGCCGGGGGGGGGGGCGTGTGCGTGTGTGTGTGTGTGTGTGAGTGTGTGTTTCTGCCGACGGAGTCGCATTACACATCATGACGCACCTGCGTGCAGGTGTGTGTGTGTGTGTGTGTGTGTGTGTGTGTGTGTGCGTGTGTGTGTGTTTGCATGTGTAATGGTCGGCAATATAACACCCCGGCCAAGAATTATGACGTTATTATAGCGTTATTAATAACAATTATAACAATTATAACGTTGTAATGCCTGTTATAATTAAAAAAAAACTCACAAATCGTAATGGTTTCGCGTGAAACTTTCACAGTAGGTTGCTGTGGTGATGGGGAGCGTGCTGCCGGTGTCCATTAATTTCCCGACTTTTTTTTGCTGAGTTTTTGGCCCGATCCAGTTTACATGTCGCGTTACGCGTTACGCGTAACGCGCGGCGCAGTGTCAACACCCTCCTACGTTCTTCCGCCACGTGCGGCACTGTCTACGCACCATATACACCACCCCCTCCTCCCACTCCTCCTCCTCCTCCTCTGCGTGCGAGTCCTCCGCCTCCTCCTCTGACAGCTTGAGAGAGCGCTTGCGCTTGGAGGGCGCGCGCCCCGCGCCGCTCCCTGCCCCCATGTCCCCCGCGCCGCTGGCCCCGGCCCCCGGCCGCCGCCGCTGCCGCAGCAGCAGCAGCAGCCGCTGCCTCTGTGGGGCCATCGCCTGGTGCATGTTGACGCTCGCGCCCTCCTTGTCGCTGCAATTCTTGCATAACAGCTTGCACACGCCCTCGGCGCCCAGGCGCGGCTCAAACTGACCGCTCCAACCGGCCTTGCCCTTCGCTACTTGCGCCCTAAGCAGCCCGAGCACTTCAGCGGGCAGCTTCTTCTCATTTCGATATCCCTGCTTGCCATCGGCATCTAGCGACATGGTGCCTGTGGTCTGGCGGCAGGACCTCCCATGCGCACGTCCCCATTCACACCCCACACCAGCACACCAGCACACCGCAGAGCAACACAAACAAGTGTGTTGAGTGCCAGCATGGTATCTTGAATAATTGGTCTTACCAGAGAGCTCAACCCCATTGGAATCCATGCAGATTTCTGTAAGTTGAACCCGCGTCCCAAATTTGTAACATGTCGCCGGCGAATTATAGCGTTATTTTAACGTTATTACAAAAGTAACAGTAACACAGGGTTTCCAGCTAAGCAGGCTACTCTTCTACTAGAGACACCCGCCGATACTCCAGCACACTTAAGTACTAGAGTACCGCCGGCTCCCGGCCGATAGACTACCGCTCCCGCCGGCTAGACTACACCAAACAGCGGTCTCTGAGAGACATGTCTGGCAAGGAGCATATAGGAGAGGACCTTCCTCAGGGTCACAGTAGTGGCCTTGTGGCCAGTCAAGCCGGCAGAGCCGACTGGCGCTGACTGGAACGGTCCCCGCCTGGCAGTGCATGGCTGTCCAGCTCTCGTTTGCATGGGGCTCAGCCGGCGCCCCACGCCTCATGCATGGCCAGGTCCCACCCTCCAGGGGTGCATGGACGATAACGTTATGTTATTATTGTCATGTTATATTATTCCGACCCCTATTCATGTGTGTGTGTGTGCGCATGGGCGTTGTCGGCCGACGGAGTCGCGTTGCACATCATGACGCACCTGCGCGTGTGTGTGTGTGTGTGCGTGTGTGTGTGTGTGTGTGCGCACACATGGGCGTTGTCTGCCGACTGTGACATGTTGCACATCATGACGCACCTGTGTGTGTGCGGTTTATTGTACCGTCTGTCAGAGGCCTTTGGTGGTGTACTATACCCGTGCGTGTGTGTGTGAGCCAACTCACACATGCAAATATTCGACTCATTTTGAGTCGAAAATCGGGTTTGGGTCGACTTCACATGGTATCCGGGGCAACATCCGTCGGAGTGGGGGGGGGTCAAAAATATCCAAATAGGGCAAATTTGACCCCCTCTCTTTTGAGGCGTGTGTGCGAGCGTTGCGCTCGGCCGCCGCTCCGGGCGGTGACCAGCTGGACGCCATGCTGTTGCGGTGCCCACCTGCCATCGCATGGCTCCACCGGGTCATCATCGCCGTATGGCGGTCGGGGAGAGCCCCGAGGGAATGGAAAACTGCTATTATCACACCGTTATATAAGGGGAAGGGTCCGCGTGACTCCCCTGGTAACTACCGCGGTATAAGCCTTCTCTCTATTGCCGGGAAAGTGTACGCTGCCATACTTCTGCACCGCATCTCCACGCAGGTTGATGGTCAGTTGCATGAGGCTCAGTGTGGTTTCAGAAAAAGCAGAGGCACTGTTGATGCGATTTTTTACTCTGCGCTCGCTGAGCGCGGCACATGCCGAGTACAAACAATGCATGGCTGTGGCATTTGTCGACTATTCTAAAGCTTACGATTGCATAAACCGTGCGGCACTGTGGAGAGTCCTTAGATTATATAGTGTTCATCCGCACATTATTGATCTGTTGGAGGATCTTCACACCAACACTGCAGCTGCCGTGCGGCTGGCTGGGAAAATCGGGCACGAATTCCCCGTGTCGTCTGGTGTGCGACAGGGGTGCGTCATTGCTCCTGTGTTGTTCAATGTTTTTATTGACCACATAGTGAAAAAGGCGCTAGACATGATGCCAGAGGGGGCTGGCGTGTCAGTCGTGACCCGAGCCGGCGGCTCTGTGTTGTCGTCGTCGGTTGAGCGTATAGTAATGCTGATGTATGCCGACGATTTATGTTTGTTCTCGCATGACCCAGCTCAGTTGGCGCTTATGCTGAAAATCCTTGACAAAGTGTCCTCTAGCTTTGGCATGCAAATCAACGCCGCCAAGACAGAAGTGATGATTTTGCCAGCAGATTTTGACGCGGATCTGCCCACGTTTGCGCTGACTGGTGGTGAAGTGAAGACCGTCTCTGCATTTAAGTATCTAGGGAGTTGGATAACCCAGAGTGGTGGTGTGGAAAAGGAGATCGGTGTGCGTGTCGGTCGCGCGCTGGGCGTGTTTGCGTCTTTTGATAAGATTTGGGCCAGCAAGAAGATGCAAGTGCAGTCTAAGATGCGGGTTTACAACACTTTCGTGCTGCCCCACTTTCTGTACGGCTGCGAAACATGGGCCCCTACTAAAACACAACTGACTCGATTGGAGGTTGCCCACTCTAACTGCCTTCGTCGCATTCTGGGTGTGCGCCTGGTCGACCGGCACAGATTAACTTATATTCGGCAGGCGTGCGACACTGAGCCAATTGAGAGCCTTGTGGCAAAGCGATCAATGCAGTGGCTAGGCCATGTGATGCGCATGCCGGCTTCTCGTCTTCCTCGTACGACTTTTGACTGCACAATGGATGTGGCTCGGCAGCAAGGCCGGCCTCCAGCCTCCTCCCGACACTATTTTCTTAAGCTACTGATTCAGCAGCTAGGCGAAACTAGTGGCACTCGTTCTGATTGGAAGACTTTTTCGGACACGGCGTTTGAGCGTGCTCAGGATAGGGTCGGGTGGAGAGCCGTGGTGTACGGTCCGGCTGCCCCTCAGGCGCCGGCCCCTCCACCACGGCGGTCAAGTAGATTGGCAAGCGCCACTTGACCCCCTATCCCCTAGAAGCAGTTAGGACCTATTTTGGAGGCGTCGCACAATAGCTCTCCTTTTTGCTCTGGGACTACACGTTGGCAGGCAGCCGGCTGGTGGCTACCGCCCCTCACAAGTAATTGTTAGGGCCAGAACTGGACTTGGGTCTAGGCGGTGGTACTAGGACTAGAGGTAGTCTTTGCTGGAAAGCCGATGTAACTGTTACTGTCTCTTTTGAGACGCATGCAAACCGAACACAAGTAGGCAAATTTGCCATACATTCTCTGGCGTCCTCCCACCGCCTCTACGCGCCTTCCCCCCGCCTCCCACCGCCCAAGTAGCGACCAATGGTCAAGGCCTACAGAAACCAGCCGCCCCCTGCGACCGACAAGGCCGCAAAGGGCGCAAAGAAGCCCGCTGGGGGCGCTAATCGCTCGATG
>VFSX01000035.1:267500-272500 GCA_016618255.1 Chlamydomonas sp. UWO 241 | reverse complement strand
GCTGTCCCATGTGCGCGCCATGCAGGCCCATGCACCCCCGCCCCATGCGCCTCCCGCCCATGCGCCCTCACGCGCGCCGACCCCATGCTGGCCCTCCCTCCCCCCCCCCTCCCCCCAGCCTTTCCTCCCTTGCCCCTGCCTCCACCCTCTGCCTACCTACATCATCGCCCCATGGACTTCACAGGCCCATGGAGATGATCCGCCTCACCACCCCCCACGCCCCAGCCTTTCCTCCCTCGCCCCTGCCTCCGCCCCCTGCCTACCTACATCATCGCCCCATGGAGTTCAGAGGCCAATGGAGATGATCCGCCGCCCCATCCCTGCACCCTTGCCTACGTTCATCATCGCCCCATCAAGTTCGTGGGCTCATGGAGATGATCCGCCGCTGCCCCCTATTCCAGGCCCGCCTACACTCGTCTACCGCCCCATCGAGGAGCTGATCCGACGTCCTCTAGGCCTGCCTACACCCGACTATCGCCCCATGGCATTAATCGGCCCATGGGGAGATAATACGCCGCGATTGAAGTTGAAGTTGGTTGGCCAGAGTGGTAACCCAACCCGCCATGTGATGTACCCCTCTTAGCGCTGATTGGTCACCCGCTGTAGACCGACACACATGTGCCATTTGACCTGTGGAAGATTGTCGGTACTTGAGTATGGGTAGTGCTGTTGCAGTCGTGTAATACTTTGGAATGGAATGGAATGTGTGTGTGCGTGTGTTTGGGTGCGGCCTCCGGCTGATGACCATGTGCCAATGCCGCCCGCTTCGGCCGACCCACCCTCATCCCCAGCATCGTGTTTCCTTCTAACTCTAGAACCCCTCGCACTTGACCCTACAATGTGCACCATCATAGTTAACACTGTGCAGCTTGCAGACCCCCACTTGCACACACACACACATCTGCTTGCAGCCCCCCCCACCCCCACCCCCCCACAGACCTTCATGTCCAGCATGACAGTGTGCAGCTTACACACACACACACACACATGCCCACACATGCCCACAACCACACACGCACACACACACACAACCAACCAACCAACCAACCAAGCGTTACATGAGGCCGTCCGCATGCACCGGCAATGCCTGTACTACTAACAGCAGTACACCCCGGCAATTGTTACGAGGTCTGACCCGTGCACTGGGATGTCTTTTGAATAGCGGGTGACCGACCAGCGCCTGAATCGAGTGGATTGTATCCTTAGTTTGGGGGGGTCTCACACACACACACATGCATGCACACACACACACACACACATGCCCACATATGCCCACACATGCCCACAAACACACACACACACACACGCATGCACACATACGCACGCATGCACGCACGCATGCACGCACACACACACACACACACATTCATCACCAGCACAGCGCTGTGCAACTTGCGCCGCTTGTCGAACTCGGCGCGCACACACACACACACACACACACATCTGCATGCCCCCCCCCCACACACACACAAACACACCATGTTCAGCACCACATTTTGCAGCTTACACACACACACGCACACGCATGCCCACACACACACATGCACACGCACACACACGCGCACACACACACATACACACACATCTGCCCCCCTCCCCCCCCCCACACACACCTTCATGTCCAGCACAGCGTTGTGCAACTTGCGCCGCTTGTCGAACTCGGCGCGCCACTTGTCGCTAAAGTGCTTCACGCGCGCGTTGGCCTCTAGTTCAACGATCCGAAGTGCCTGTGTGTGTGTGTGTGTGTGTGTGTGTGTGGATGTGTGTGTGTGCGTGTGTGTGGACGCTGTGCGCCACTTGTCGCTAAAGTGCTTCACGCGTGCGTTGGCCTCTAGTTCAACGATCCGAAGTGCCTGTGTGCACGTGTGTGTGTGTATGTGTGTGTGTGTGTGTGTACGCTGCGCGCCACTTGTCGCTTCAGTGCTTCACGCGCGCGTTGGCTTCGAGCCCAACAATACGGAGCGCCTGTGTGTGTGTGTGTGTGTGTTCGGGTCGAGGGTTTGGGGTTCTAGGTCGCTACAGTGGTAGGGCTTAGGGGCTAAAGGGTTCGGGGTTTGGGGGCACACCCACTTTTTGCGCCCACTGTAACCGCCGGGATTCGAATTTGAACAATGCAAGACCACCAGCAGACAGCCTGAACTGTAACCTGTTCGACGAGCCGCCCCACGTCCCAATCGGCGAGCCACAGCTCTCGGGCCATGCATTCGAAATAGGGTCCAAAAATAATGTGCGGGTACAACATTCGTCATATAAGATTAGGTCGCTACAGTGCTTCTGAAGTGTTGGGTCTGTGCACCAGCTTACGCTTGTATTAAGGAGCAGAACTGCCTCCTTCTCTGCCTGCATAGCCTCCTCCAGCTCAGCCACGCACACACACACACACATCCACACACACACGCACACACACACACACACCTGCGCTTTTGCCTCCTTCACTGCCAGCAGGGCCCCCTCCAGCTCAGCTACACACTCACATTCACACACACACACGCACACACTCACAAACACACACACACACACACACACCTGCGCTTTTGCCTCCTTCACTGCCAGCAGGGCCCCATCAAGCTCAGCTACACACACACACACACACACACACACGCACGCACGCACACACACACACGCACACACACACACACACACCTGTGCTTTTGCCTCCTTCTCCGCCAGCAGGGCCCCCTCCAGCTCAGCCGCCCGCGCAGTTGCATCATCTGCCTGCTTTCGCACGCCTGCCTCGGCCTTCTTCAGCCCAGAGATCTGGGTTTGGGAGGGTTTAAGGGATTGGGGTTTCGGGGTTGAGGGTTTGGGGCGTCAGGCAGGCGTCAGGCAGGTGTCAGGCAGGTGTCAGGCAGGTGTCAGGCAGGTGTCAGGGTGGAGGGCCAGGGCGCGTTTGCGCCGTCTGCTTGCTTTCGCACGCGAGCCTCGGCCTTCTTCAGTCCAGAGATCTGGGTTGGGGAGGGTTGGGGGGTTGAGGGTTTAGGTCACAAGTGAGTGTGGGTTGGGGGTTTAGGGAGCACCTGAGATGGGTTCAAGGGTTCCAGGGTGGGGCAGGTTTGGGGCGTCAGGGTTTAGGGTTTAGGGCGCACTTGCGCCGTCCGCTTGCTTTCGCCCGCCTGCCTCGGCCATTTTGAGCGCAGCCACCTGGATTGCACCAGGTGCTAACGCACCCAGTAACACGGGGTTTCCAGCAAAGCAGACTACTCTTCTACTAGAGACACCCGCCGATACTCCAGCACACTTAAGTACTAGAGTACCGCCGGCTCCCGGCCGATAGACTACCGCTCCCAACGCACCCACGTGCGACAACCCGACAGTTTAGGGTAGAGAATTGAGGATTGAGGGTTGAGGGTTTAGGGTTGAGGGTTGAGGATTTAGGGTATAGGGTGGGTCAAGGGTTGAGTCCCCCCACACACACACAACAACAAAAAATCCCCTTAACCACACACACACACCACCACCAAACGGACGCACTTCGCGGTCGCGTACAATGCCCCCCCGCCTCAACACACACAGACACACACACACACTGCCACGCACCCCCCTAATGTTCGAATGCTTGTACCCCGTACTTAAATAAGTACCCAAATTCCCATATTCCCCAAAGCGTGCCATGAGAGCTGTGCTGATCCGTTTCTGGCGTGGGGCGGCTCGTGGGAAAGCTGAGAGTCTCCTCCATCTTGGTGTCTGGAATCTTAAATTCAAATCTAGCCAGGTCAAACATGCCGCCAAAACTACACTTTTTTGCAAAAGTAGAATATTTTGTGCGAAAATGATTGTGAATGTGTGGATATCATAGTAAATCAACGACCCGACACCTGAGACTTTCTGGGGTCAAAGCCGATACACTTTCCCAACTGTGGTAGAAGGGGCATGATCATCCAAGTTGATTTGGGTGATCTAATTGGGCTGCAGCTCCAGGCCTCAGCGCGACGCGAGGACGTGCTTTGGGTAGCCAAATATGCATTCCATGGCATGGAAGGCACACGCCAGCTTTCCACCATCCGTGGCTCCTCCAGCATGTTGGTGGGGGTAAATGAAAGCCATTTATGCCTGATAGGGTTCTCAGATGTGCACGGGTGCTGTAGGTGGGAGCATTGATTTGTACTGTGTACACACTTTTCCCACACCTTTCGGGCCACACCAGAGCGCCCAGCAGCTGGCTCACGCCCCCCCACGCCATAAAACCCAAGGGATGCTCGTTTGGGATGCTTATGGAGGCCTGGATAGTGTTGGATGGACCCAAGGTGTCCAGGAGGGTGCTGAGGCAGCTCATGGTAAAACTCTCATCATCATGGATTGTAACCAAACATCATCATCATCATCATGGGGGCATTTCAGCTGCATGGCGCACTAGGCGCTCCCATGCACTCCTCCACTTACCACTCCCGGTGCATGGCCCCCCCTCACCCACGCCCCCGAACTTACGCCTCTGATAACCTATCGAACACGTATGCAGCTCCTGGGGGGTCGATATCGACGCGTGCGCATGCTGGGGGCGTATTTCTGCGAGTGAGAGCTAGGCTTGCCCACACATTGCCGCAGCGAGCCATCGCGGGCCGCAGGGTGGCCCCCAACAGCGTAATACTGCTCTATATGGTCTATAGCTGCTGTATGGACGCGAGGATGGGCGACGGAGGCATCGGGGTGGACAATTGGGGTGGAATTCGCTCGCCCCCATTCGCCCGCCATGTGGCCCGCGGCCCAAAAATGCCCCCTTGCGACAGTGTTTTAGTGGGGCAGGGGTGGGCGTATCGCCTCACCCGTCTGTGGAAGTCGAGATGAAGGTGTAAACTAACATACTTTTGCATGGGGGGCTCTCTGGTGGTCTCTACATGCCCATTGTATGTGGTACAAAGTAGGGTACTCAAATAAGTACCGCGTACTAAATAAGTACCCGTGGTACACGAACACTAACACACACATGCACACACGGACACACACACACACACACACGCACAAACGGACGCACCTCGCGGTCGCGCACTATGCGCGCCATCTGC
>VFSX01000035.1:235000-262500 GCA_016618255.1 Chlamydomonas sp. UWO 241 | reverse complement strand
GGGCCGCTGAGATCCGAGACCCGACCGTTGGCGCACGGCGGTACGTGCCGCCTGCCGTGTGCCATGTGCACCGCAATCCAGCCACGGCTCGAGCTGAATGATGCATTCGCATTCACATGCGTGCGTGCATGCGTGGGCGGGCGGGCGTGCCAAAACCCCGTGTCGTGGCCGCGCGCCCCACAGCGCCCCTCCCCTCTCCTGCCTCCTTGTCCCCGCCCAGGTGGCTCGGGACGTACGACTCCGCAGAGGAGGCGGCACGCGCGTACGACGAGGCGGCGCGAGGGATCAGGGGCCCCCAGGCGCGCTGCAACTTCCCGCTGCCAGAGGAGCTGAGCGCGCAGCAGGTTGGCAACACCAACTCGCACGAGCTGAGGGGGGCAGGGGGATGCGCCGCCGCTCGCCATGCGCTGGCGCGTGTGGGTGTGGGTGGTGTGGGTGCGAGAGAGCATGAGAGAGAGCATGAGAGAGCATGAGAGGGAATGAGAGAACACGAGAGAGCACATGAGAGAGCATGAATGCCTCCTAGACCTGCGTCCGCACGCGCCCCTCGTGCCATGCCGCGTGTATCGCTGGTGCGTGTGGGTGTGGGTGGGTGGGTGCGAGAAAGCATGAGAGAGAGCACAAGAGAGAGCGCATCAGAGAGCACGAGAGAGGGCATGAGAGCGAGCACAGCGCGTACGTGTAAACCCTGTAAAACCCTCGTGCCGTGCCGTGCGACCCGCAGGCCGAGGCCGCAGCAAAGGCAGAGGCGGACGCGGCCAAGTCGCGCGATGGCGGCGCGTCGTGCGCACCGCAGCAGACGCAGCACTCGACGCGCGCGGCGGCCGCGGCCGCAGCGGCCGCAGCGGCCGCAGCGGTCAAGGCAGCTGCGGCAGCCAGCACGAGCGCGGCGGCGCACGCCGCCGCGCACGCGGCCGCGCCTGTGGCGGCCACGGGGGGCGCAGCAGTGGCGCACGGGGCGAGCACGTCCGCGCCGCAGCTGTGGCCGCCAGGGCCGCCGGGGCCGCCGCAAGCCAGGACGATCAAGGCGGAGCCGGGGACGATCAAGGTGGAGCCGGGGACGATCAAGGCGGAGCCGGGGACAGAGGCCTGCACAAGCGGTGAGCATCCCCACCTCGCCGTCTCTGCCGCACACGCACACGTGCTCGCGCACGTTCACATGTGCATGTGCACAAACACATGCACACGCGCGCGCAGACGCACACGCACGCACACGCCAGGCCTCGACAGCCCGCCCATCGCGCCGCCTGCACCATGCACACGCATGCACACACACACACACACACACACACTCACACACCAGGCCTAGACGACGCGCTCATCGCGTCGCCCGCCGGCGCGCTCATAGCAGCGGACAGCACACACACGCACACAAACAAACAAACACACACACACACACACACACACACACGCACTCACACGCCAGGCCTAGACGACGCGCTCATCGCGTCGCCCGCCGGCGCGCTCATAGCAGCAGACAGCACACACACACACACACAAGCATACACACATGCTCACACACACACACACGCCAGGCCTCGACGACGCGCACATCGCGCTGCATGCACAATGCACACGCACACACGCGCACACACGCACAAGCAAGCACACGCACACACACACACACTCACACACACACACACACACACACGCACTCACACTCACACGCCAGGTCTTGACGACGCGCTCATCGCGTCGCATGCACCACGCACACGCACACACACGCGCACACACAAGCACACAAGCACACACAAGCACACAAGCGCACACACACACACACGCACACACTCACACACTCACATGCCAGGCCTTGATGACGCGCTCATCGCGTCGCCTGCCGGCGCGCTCATAGCAGCGGACAGCGACATCCACGGGGTCATGTCGCTGTCAGAGCTGCACATGGTGCCGCCCGAGCTGCTGCATGAGAGTCACTCCGGGAGACATGCAGTGGTGAGTAGTAGCCCCGAGCGCTGCGCTGTGCTGCGCTGCGCTGTGCTGTGCTCGCTTGGGCCATCGCCGTCTGAGTGCTGCGTTGTGTGTGTGTGTGTGTGTGTGCGTGCGTGCTGGTGTGTTTGTGTGTGCGTGCGTGAGCACGCGCACGGCCGCGCGGGTGCTGCGCTGCGTGCGAGAGTGCGTGCGTGAGTGCGTGGGCACACTCCCGCCCGCCCGAGTGCTGGCGCTTGTGCTGTGTGTGCGTGCTCGCGTGTGGTCGCGCTGCGCGTGCACGTGTGCTAAGACCTCTGCCCCCGCTCCCCCCCCCCTCCTCCTCCCACCACCAGGGAGTGGCTGGCGACCCCGGGGACCTCGCGGGCCCGTCCGTTGTGAGCCCACCGGGGCCTTCGCACGACGCGCTCCCCGCGCTGCTTCCCGTGTGGCCGCCGTCTGGGTCGATCGGCAAGCCGGGCGGCATGGGCATGGCGATGGGCTCGTTCGCGATGGGCATCTCACCCAGCCTGCTATACGCGTCGTCGCTGGGCAAGTCGGTCGACATGATGGACATGTGCAAGCACCTGATGCACGGCCACGGCGGCGCGCTCTCCAACTTTGGCTCCATGAAGTCCGATCTGCTGCTCCCGCCCACGTTCGCGGGCGGCGCGGCCGACGACGACGAGGTGTTCGAGGACATGGTGCTCGGGACGACGCCCAACGCGCCGAGTACGGGGACGTGGGGCCCCGGCGCGGGCGGCGACGCTGCGGCGCACGTCGTGCGCCCGGGGGCGATGGGCGGGTTTGCGATGGGCGCGGGGCGCTTCCCGACCGACGACCACCTTCCGACGCACGAGGACGAGGACGACGACCTCATGGGTATGTCGCCAGACAACCTCTCGGTCATGCATTCGGCCGGGCGCGCGGGCATGGCCTTCTCAGACTTCATGCAGCAGAGCACGGCGAGCGGGGGCGGGGGCTCCGCGCCGAGTATAGGGGGGCCTGGCCCCGCCGCCGCGGGCAGCGAGAGCTCGATCGCTGCCGCGGCGGGCGCGGGGCCGCTGCGCAGGCCGGCTGCCTTCGGGGGGCTCCACTAGCATGGCGGCATCATCTGGCATGATGAGCGGCAGCGCAGAAAAATTGGGTGGCTGCGCGAGCGTTTAGTTGTGGTTTGTTTTTTTCGAGGGCACCGCGAAGAGTATGTGTGTGTGTGTGTTTGGGAGGGGGGGGTCGTACAATACGCGAGCGCGTGAAGGGCCTGCAAAGTCTGGTTTGGCATGGATCACAGCGTCTAGAGAGGTTACACGTGTGTGTCACGTGTTACGTGCGTCACACACGACTGTACAATCCATTCTCCTCCTCGTTGCCAGAGAGACCGAGGCGTCGCCGACTGCCACGTCTTCCCTTTGCCGTAGCCTAGGCAGGCCAGTCACAGGTGTTACAACCACCTACGTCTACTGCTTGGCCAGGCCAGCCACAGTCAGTCTCACAGCAACTCCTGCGCCACCACGCATGTTTCGGCGTTTCCCTCCCCCAACGTGGGGTTGCCCGTTGGATTGGCTAGCGTGTGCACAGTGGGCCCTGTTTTTTAGCACAAGCGGCCCGGATCTGCTCGACCTCAATCGCCAACAAAGTAGAACGTCTGTGCCTCAGGTTATAGTTTTCGGTGCGTACCCTTGGGGCACTGCAAAAGAGGCCGTGCAACAGAACGTGGCTGCGCTGGTACGTTGTGGTTAGCTGCAGGCAAGCTGCAGGTGGAGCATGAACCCACTGGAAGGCTCCAGATCGGCAGAGCAAAAGGAGCAGAAGGGGGGTGGGAGGACTGAATGTTGGCTGAACGGACGGGAGAGCTGAACGGAGCACGAGGGCTGATGGGATGGTTGGAGCGAGAGGCAAGGTGAAGTTTACGGGTGCGGTGTGGTCGCTGAGTAGAGTGCTGCGGCGGGTGTGCTACTAGCCCCGCTTCCGGTGGTCTGCGGGAGGTCTTTTTGGTCCCTTCATGGTTTTATACCTTGGTTCCGCCCTCTGGCCATTTGAGGGGCTGGGTGTGCAGCCTGCACAGTGGTGCTGCTTGCTTGGCGCCCGCCACCAAGTGTGGATGGCGTTACCGTGGGCTACTTGTAGCTTGACCTTTTGTGGGCCTTGAGCCTTGTTTCTCTGAGTCTCACTGGAGCTTTGGAACCGTACGTGTGACCGCCAGAAGTGGATTGTAAAACTCTCATCATTTACAAGAGGCGGGGGGGTCCCTCCCCCTCTCACCCCCAAAAGCCCGAAAAGGGGCCCCGCGCGTCGTCATGATACCATCCAGTCAGTCAACCCAAGCGCCGACCCGAAACCAGCTCATCGCCGGCACGAGCTTGACCAACGCAACCTCCGTGTGCCCGCCCCGCCGACTTTGCGCCCGCATTCTGCACCGCACTTGCGCCGATCGCACCTGCGCCCGTGTGCGCCCGCCTACTTGCGCCCGCACATGCCCGCATCGTGGGCGTTTACACGCTCTTGTTGCGCACCGCGCCGAGCGTGCGCAGGCGCAGCGCCTGCAGCTTGATGAAGCCCGCGGCGTCGGCCTGGTTGTACAGACCGCCGTCGTCCTCGAACGACGACAGCTTCTGGTTGTAGAGCGAGTACGGGGACTTGCGGCCCGTGACGGTCGCGCTGCCCTTGTAGAGCTTGATGCGGACGCTGCCGGTGCAGTGCTTCTGCGTGTTGTCGATGAGCGCCTGCATCGCGTCGCGCTCGGGCGAGAACCAGAACCCGTTGTAGATGAGCTCGGAGTACCTGGGTGGGCAGGGCGGAGCGGAGTGGGTGGGTGAGTGAGAGTGGGTGTGTGAGTGAGTGAGTGAGGACATGAGCGAGCACACAAGCAAGTAAACGAGCAATCAAACGAGTAAGCAAACGAGCGAGCGAGCTCGCGATAACAAATCCCACGAGCAAGTAAATGAGCAAGCAAACGCGTACGCAAGCGCGCGAGCGCGTGAGAGAAAAGCAAAGCAATCGAATCGGGCGAGCGAGCAAGCAAAGCCAGCAAACGAGCAAGCACAGCAGAAAACGCAAACTTTGAGTGAAGAACGCATATCTCGTGATGTCGTCCTCGAGTTGCAACTCCCTGAGGTGCACCTGCTACCCTAAAAAACGAAGCCACACCCTAAAACCCTAAGCCGTCAAACCCCCAATCGCCAAGCTGTACCTCGGCATGATGTCGTCCTTGAGGTGCATCTCGGCACGGTCGAGAGTGATCGACTCCATCCCGCGGTGCGCGACGAGGAGAATCGAGCCGCCGGGCGTCTGCGGCGAAGGGTTGCAGGGTTTCGGGTCGAGGGTTTCACGGTTGAGGAGTTGACCATACTTGAGAGCATGTGAACTCTGCGAACACGCGCCCCAACTGCCAAACGCACACACACGCAGCCATGGCCAAGAGGTGCAACAACTACGTGTGGAGGCTGTGCCCATGAGTGAGACGCGACTGGTGATCAGGATGGGCAACACTGCTAGTCCTACACCTCGTAACACTCCGTTTAGGGTTTAGGGTTAGGTTTTAGGTTCCGTTTTTATGCCGACAAAGCGAGACTCCACGAGGTCTCGGCCACCATGCGTGCCGCCGTTCGCCAATGCATGCGATGCATGCAAGAACCGAAGTGTCACATCCCCACCTCATACACTCCGCGTGACTTCATGCCAACGAAGCGAGACTCCACGAGGTCGAGGCGCCCGACGCCGTTGGCTCCACCGAGCTCGTTGAGCTTTGCGAGCAGCGTCGCGGGGGACATCTTGACGCCGTCGATCGCGACGGGGTCGCCCTTCTCAAAGTCAATCACGATGTCGGTCGGCGTGTCGGGCGCCTGCGCGTTTGCACATACAGCTCAACAGTCAGTGGGGAGTTTGTTGCAGGGGGCGGTGGAGTCGAAAGTCAATCACGATGTCAGGCGCCTGTGCGCGCGCACGCACACAACACAGTTCAGCAGGAGGGAGGGGGGGGGGGGGGGGCGGTGGAGTGCAGTTGCGGAGGGCTGTGAGGGAGCACGCACGCACGCACACAGCTCATCAGGAGGGAGCTTGTGCAGTTGCGTGTGGGGGGGGGGGGCGGTGAGGGGGCGCAGTTGCGAAGGGCGGTGAACGGCCAACTGGGTCGCCCCTCATCAAAGTCTAACATGATGTCGGTCGGCGTGCTCGGCAGTGATCCCCCTGCAAGCCGTATACAGCTCAGGGCCGGATTTCCCATCTCCCAGAAAGCCACCCCGCACTTGGTGCGAGCACTTAGTGCATGAGGGCGCGGGAGCGTGTGCTCTGGAAAGCTTGCGCCTAGGGTAGCACGACGGCATGCGTTGTTCGTCACCCGCTATGTAGTGCACCTGGGATGAATGGTCAAAGTTGCTTGAGCCGGGACATGCCGACTTACCAAAATCCTTCCCAGGGGTCACTGGTCAGGCGCCTGCTCATCGGTAGGGTGTGTGCGGGGATGGGTGAGGGCGGGCACCAGTGGGGCGGGCACCAGTGAACCGAGAATGTCCTGTTTGCCCCCGTGACATGGGAGGGAACATGCCGAAGTGCCCCGCAGCAGGCCATGTTGTGCGGAAAGTGTGAAATTGCCGATTTTCACACCTTTTGGGGCGAAACTCCCGCGATTCGCCCCCGCAGTTTCCCCACATATTTCCCGGTTTGACCCTGTAGCGGGGGCTGCGGGGGCGCTAAGGACATCACTGGCGGGCACACACTCGCGCACGCACGCACACACACGTGCACACACGCACCTGCTCGGGCGACGCCGAGCGCGTGAATATGTCCTTGGACGCCTCGACCAAAGGTTCCTCGAGCACACACACACACACACACACACACACGCACCTGCTCGGGCGACACTGAGCGCGTGAACATGTCCTCGGACGCCTCGACCCACGGGTCCTCGAGCGCGTTGCCCTCGTATGAGATGTGTAGCAGGTTGGCGTCGGTCGAGTAGGGGGCCTCGACGCGCTTGGACTGCGCCACGGGGATGCCTGCGGTTGAGAGTTCGGGGGTTTTAGGGTTTTGGGTTTTAGGATTTTGGGGTTTGGGGCTTATGGTTTTGGTTTAGACGTCGTTGTTGACAGAAGCATCGCACGGCGCGAGTGCCCAAACCAGTGATTTCCTGTTCGGCTCTACACAGCCATTTGGCTGTACTTTGACCTTGCACGCAGCTCAACCCATCCAGTGGATGGTTAGTCTGACAAGCCCGCCAGACAGAGCCTGCCAGACAGAGCCCGCCAACAGCTTTCAAATGACCCATGTTTGAGGACAAATGGTCAACGGGAGGTCAATGGTCAACGCGGTCGAAGCATCATCCGGCTGTGGAACGATTAATTAAAAAGCATGAAAAGGAAATCACTGGCCCAAACGGGAGCGCCCAAACCCCGAGTGGCATCAAAGCGGCGGCCAGTGGGGCTTTTTAAGGGTCAAGTAGGGGGCCTCGACGCGCTTGGAATGAGCCACGGGGATGCCTGGGGAGCGAGGGTTTGGGGGAGGTGTCATGAGTACGGAGCCCCTACGCGCTTGGAACAGTCGCAATAACATCGGCTTTCCAGCGAAGACTACCTTCCAGCCCTAGTGCCACCGCCTCGACCCAAGTCCAGTTCTGGCCCTAACAGTAACGTGTGAGGGTCCGTAGCCACCAGCCAGCTGCCTGCCAACGTGTCGTCCTGGAGCAAACAGGGGAGCTATTATTCACGACGTGCTTGGACTAGTCGATGCGCTTGGACTGATGATGATGGATAGTACAGTCTGTGTGACACCAGTAATGATGTATGTGACCTGTGTCGGCGCTAGCGCCCGACACCTCAACTCAGTTTCAGGCTGAAACTGGCTGGCTAAATGGTAGGGGTGAGGGTAAACCCCCACATACGCGCACGCACTGGGTCTAGACAGGGCACTAGGCCCCCAGATTCACCCTGTACCACCTAGGTAGTGACAGCAACGGACTATGCGACGTGCTTGGACTAAACCTTAACCCCTGGGCAGCAGCGTGTGTCACAAGGTCACCACGCTCAGAGGCTGACAGTGACATCGGCCTCCCAGCAGAGGCATCTTCTAGACCAAGCAACGCCGCCGCCCACGTCCAGTTCTGGCCCTACTAACAATCACTTGGCCCTGCAACCACCCCACAGCCAGCCCACAAGCCACCCACCTGCCGCCTCTGCGCACTTGATGAGCAAAACGCGCCCACAACCACCCCACAAGCCACCCACCAGCCGCCTCGGCATACCTGATGAGCGAGTTGCACCCACAACCGCCCCGAAATCACCGCACAAGCCACCCACCTGCCGCCTCTGCGTACTTGATGAGCGAGTCGCGCCCCTTGAGCTCCCACTCGCGCCACGGCGCGATGACCTTGATGTCTGGCTTCAGCGAGTAGTAGCCAACCTCAAAGCGCACCTAGGTAGGGTGGATACAGAGTGTTTGTGTTTGTGCGTGTGGGGGGGCCTCAGCGAGTAGTAGCCAACCTCAAAGCGCACCTAGGCAGGGTAAACAGTGTGTTTGTGCGTGTGTGTGGGGTGGGGTATGTTCGAGGTTGGCGGCGGCGGCGAGCGGTGGTGAGAGGCACACGGGGCAGTTGTGGGTGCATGCGCGGGTTTGGCGCAGAGCCCAGGTGGGGGGGGGTCTGGCGCAGTGCCCAGTAGCACAAACTGCAAGCCGCCCTCGACAGTCCTGTGGTGTGTGTGTGTGTGTGCGTGTGTGTGCGCACTGAAGCATAGGTGGAGAGCCTGGTCCCAGTGGCTCCGTGGCAGCCGGCAGCATGCAGGCAGCTGGCTCCGTGCGCACGAGCGGCAGCACGCAGGGAGAGGGAGCCGGGCTGCTAGCTCTAGCACAGGGAGTGGCGCGCGCACCTGGTCGTTGCCCTTGCCGGTGGCTCCGTGGCACACGGCGTCCGCGCCGAGCTCTTTGGCGATCTCGATCTGGCGCTTGGCGATCAGGGGGCGGGCGATGGAGGTGCCCAGCAGGTAGGTGCCCTCGTACACGGCGTTGGCCCTGTGCGCGGAGAGAGGGGTTCCGGGGTGTGGGGGGGGGTGTCGTGTGTTGGGCACATCTGGGCTTGCGTTGTGGTGTGCTTTCGCTTGGAGCGTGCGTGTGCCGGAACTCGTGCCAGAGGAGAGGGGGGATGCAGCAGGGGCGCATGGAGGGAGCACGTTCCGACAGCTTCTATAACGTTGCACTCCAGAATGCCCCCCCCCCCCCCGCATGGTCGCGGCATGCATGCATGGGACCGACCCCCTCCCACCTAAACATGGGGAAGACAAAGTCGCGCACGAACTCCTCGCGCAGGTCCTCGATGAAGATCTGCTTGATTCCCATCTTCTCGGCCTTGAGACGGGCGGGCTCGAGCTCCTCGCCCTGCGGATGGTGGCGGGTGGGCATCGGGCTAGGTTTTCACATGGGCGGCCGGTGCTGGCCCTCCGCCCCTGACGACGCGATGGCCCCGCAGCCGCCCCATCCTGCTTGCATGTGCAAAGATCTGTGGCATGGCACGCGCAGCGGGGCGGTTGAAGCATTCAGGGCGCCCGCAGTGGCCTCTCCAGTCGCCCGCCGTCGATACAGGGTCTGTAAAACGTGATTTCTGCCCCCACCTGGCCCAGGTCGGCGGTGAACGTGATGACCTCGCAGCCGTACTCGTCCTGCAGCCACTTGAGGATGATGGAGGTGTCGAGGCCGCCAGAGTAGGCGAGCACGCACTTCTTCACGGTCCCAAACTTGTCGCTCTTGGCCTGCACAGCGACAGAGCGGACGCGCTGCACCGGCATGGCGCGACCAGCGCGCATGGCGGACGAACCCGCAACCTTCCTCTGGCCTGCATCGGCGCATCGCAGTAGGCGGGAGGGTGGGTGAGTGGGGGGATGTCGTGAGTGGTGTGCTGGTGTCGATGCCGTCCGATCGCACGCGTTGGGCACTGTGGTGCCTCACCGGCGAGCATGTTGATGAGTAGATTGGGGGAGAAGTGAAGGAGATGAGCCGATGGAAATACTTGCAAAGGTTGGAGTGTGAACTGTTGCAATTTCTGAGAGATGATGATGATGATGATGATGATGAGTTCGTTACAATCCACTTCTGGCGGTCACACGTGCGGTTCCAAAGCTCCAGTGGGACTTAGATGAAGCAGTCCTGAAGACCTGCCAACAGAAAAAGGGGGGGTGCCCCACGGCAACGCCATCCACACACGGCGGCGGGCGCCAAGCAAGCAGCACCACAGTGCAGGCTCCACACTCAACCCCTCCAGTGGATGAAGGGCGGGCCCAAGGTATAAAACCATAAAGGGACCAAAAAAAGCCCACCCTCAAAACACTGATGATGATGATGATGATGATGATGAGAGTTTTACAATCCACTTCTGGCGGTCACACGTACGGTTCCAAAGCTCCAGTGGGACTTAGAGAAACAAGGCTCAAGGCCCACAAAAGGTCAAGCTACAAGTAGCCCACGGTAACGCCATCCACACTTGGTGGCGGGCGCCAAGCAAGCAGCACCACTGTGCAGGCTGCACACCCAGCCCCTCAAATGGCCAGAGGGCGGACCCAAGGTATAAAACCATGAAGGGACCAAAAAGCCCTCCCCCAGACCACCGGAAGCGGGGCTAGTAGCACACCCGCCGCAGCACTCTACTCAGCGACCACACCGCACCCGCCACCGCACGCGTGTGGCGCCACCTCCCCTTCAAAAACACCCCCAGAGGGGATGCCATCTAGCAAGCAGGTGCAGCCACCCGCGCGCCGTCAACCACGAGGCGCGCGCGGTGGAACTGCACCCGCTTCCCCGCAGCCTTGGCGGCGAGGAACGCGGGCCACAGCGCCTGGTGCCGCGCCTCCTCACGGTCACTGAGGACATCGAAGACCGCAACCGACGGGCCCAAGCCGCACAGGCAGCAGCGGTTGCGCACGACGGCGTCGGCCACGGCGTCAGACTCCACGGCGAAGAGCACACGCAGCATGTCGCCCCGGCGCGGCTCGACACCGATGCCCCCGACGGCATGCTTGGCGTTGAGGAACGACGCGGACACGACGCCACCACCAACCGGCGCATACACCGAGCCACGGATTTGGTGCAAGTAGCGCACGAGACCCGAAGCCAGGCAGACAGGCAGGCTGACGCCGCTCTTGACGATGATGATGATGATGATGATGATGATGATGATGATGATGATGATGTTTGGTTACAATCCACTTCTGGCGGTCACACGTACGGTTCCAAAGCTCCAGTGGGACTTAGAGAAACAAGGCTCAAGGCCCACAAAAGGTCAAGCTACAAGTAGCCCATATGGGTAGCAACACAAATCCTTATATATGTGTAGAGGATGAATCTTCGTCATCCGATATGAACGCATACACATCCACGACGCGGGAGCCCCTCGACCGGCAGTCGACGCTAGAGCCCGCGCTGGCGGTGGTAACGCCATCCACACTTGGTGGCGGGCGCCAAGCAAGCAGCACCACTGTGCAGGCTGCACACCCAGCCCCTCAAATGGCTAGAGGGCGGACCCAAGGCATAAAACCATGAAGGGACCAAAAAGCCCTCCCCCAGACCACCGGAAGCGGGGCTAGTAGCACACCCGCCGCAGCACTCTACTCAGCGACCACACCGCACCCGCCACCGCACGTGTGTGGCGCCACCTCCCCTTCAAAAACACCTCCAGAGGGAATGCCATCTAGCAAGCAGGTGCAGGCACCCGCTCGCCGTCAACGACGAGGCGCGCGCGATGGAACTGCGCCCGCTTCCCCGCAACCTTGGCGGCGAGGAAAGCGGGCCACAGCGCCTGGTGCTGCGCCTCCTCACGGTCACTGAGGACGTCGAAGAATGCAGCCGAGTCCACGCAGTGGCGCAGCTCGTGGCGCCAGCGCACGACAGTGTCGGCCACGGCGTCAGACGCCACCGTGAAGAGCACACGCAGCACACCGCCCCCGCGTGGCTCCACGCCGATGCCCCCGATGGCAGGCTTGGCGTTGAGGAGCGACGCGGACACGACGCCACCATCAGCCGGCTCCCGCCGGCCGGTGCCGCCGTAGAGGAAGCGCACGACATCCGTAGCCAGGCGGACGGGCAGGCTGGTGCCGTCCTCGGCAGCTGCAGCGATCCGATCCGCCGCCGCCGCCGTCGCCTCCTCTTCATCCATCCGCCTGCCACCGCCCGCGAGGAACCAGTTGGCGCCGCGTGCCACCGGGTTGGACAGCACGAAGCTGCGGCGCAGCGACGTGTCGCCCACACGCGCAGGCAGCCCCCCCCGGCGGGAGGGGCCGCGCGCAGATGCGGCACGCGTGGCGCCCGACGCAGGCCGCTCCGTCGCCGCCCCCCCCCTGCCGACGCCACAGGGGCGGCAGCAGCAGCGGGCCGGGCAGGCTGAGCAGCCTCGGCAGCAGGCGCAGCGCGGGGATCATCATCATCATCATCCACCGCGCGCGCCTCGTCGTTGACGGCGAGCGGGTGCCTGCACCTGCTTGCTAGATGGCATCCCCTCTGGGGGTGTTTTTGAAGGGGAGGTGGCGCCACACGCGTGCGGTGGCGGGTGCGGTGTGGTCGCTGAGTAGAGTGCGGCGGCGGGTGTGCTACTAGCCCCGCTTCCGGTGGTCTGGGGGAGGGCTTTTTGGTCCCTTCATGGTTTTATACCTTGGGTCCGCCCTCTGGCCATTTAAGGGGCTGGGTGTGCAGCCTGCACAGTGGTGCTGCTTGCTTGGCGCCCGCCACCAAGTGTGGATGGCGTTACCGTGGGCTACTTGTAGCTTGACCTTTTGTGGGCCTTGAGCCTTGTTTCTCTAAGTCCCACTGGAGCTTTGGAACCGTACGTGTGACCGCCAGAAGTGGATTGTAAAACTCTCATCATCATCATCATCATCATCATCATGATGATGAGAGTTTTACAATCCACTTCTGGCGGTCACACGTACGGTTCCAAAGCTCCTGAGAGAGATGAAAATGGCCATCCGGGTGGAAGTTTACGGCATATAACAGGTGCGTGGGGTTGCGATGCATTGGATCAGATGGGGAGGCCGCGTGCTGGGGGGACAGAGGACATACCTCGATCGGGGGCATGCATGTGCACCCTGCCCCATCCAGCCTGCAGCCTGGCCTCAAGGGTGAAGGGGTCTCCGCACCCCAACCTCAGGGATATGCAAGGTGAAGGGGGGCCACACTTCCCTTGTGGCTCAACGTGCAACGTGCGCACTGCTGGCGGTGAACGTACACACACCAAGGTCCCCACCACACGGCACGCACACACACACACACACACACATCCTGCACACACGCCATGCCCCTGATAATATCACAAGATACCTTGCGGTTTCCACGTGACCCAGCCGCATGCAGTGTCCACCTCACGGGGCATGGGGTTGCGAGCTGGAAGTCCACGGGATGCGTGACACAAGGCCCAAGAGGGCCAAAAGGCCCAAGAGAGCCACCGACCCACATCAGCGTGATGTGACTGAGATTATCAAATACCAACTGCGTTCACTGAGTAGCTAAGGCCTACTGAGAAGGGTCACTTGCATGCGCGCAACGTTTGTGTGGGTGTGTGTTGGGCCCAGAAGCGCATACAGCGTGTTCGCCCTGCCCCGAGTAGGGAAACGTGCTGATACGTAATGCCTCCAAAGGCAGCTGAGAAGCCGGCCGATCCCGACAAGCCAGAGGACACTGTAAAATGGGGAGCTTTCATCACGGTGGAGGTGCCCACCGCGACGCTCAGCCTGGTGAGCGTGGGTCGTTCGTGTGGCACGCATAGGCAGTAGTGGGTGGGGTGTGTCGCAAACACCCTGCAACAAGTTGAGCAAGTTGAGTTGTGAGTGCGTGGGTTGTGACGGCCCCATGGCACAGTGGTGCGCGAGCACCTGGGCACTAGCGCCATAGCCTTAGCTTGTGTCGTGCTGCTGGGTCGGCAGAGGGAGCGAGGTTGCTGCACAGCGCTGTTGCATGGTGCATGGTGCATGGTGCATGGTGCATGCATGCACACTCACGCAGCGGCAGCGTGTGCGTGTGGATAGCAGAGGGCACGCACACACACACACACACATACACACACACACCTCTCCCCACCCCCACCCGCAGGTGGTGTCTCCTCCGCCACGACCGGAACCTGAGCCTGTTGCAGCCCCAGCGAAGGGGGGCAAGGGCGCGCCGCCCCCGCCCCCGATCGAGGTCGGCCCCCCTCCAGAGCGCGCTGAGCCAGCCACGCACTGGAGCATCTCCTACAGCGGCGAGTACGCGCCAGTGAAGGGGCAGCCTACCAAACCGAGCTCCCCGGAGCACGATGCGTGGAAGGGGGGCGACCTGGCGGAGCCCGTTGAGTTTGTGTTTGAGTACGCCGCGCGGTGCGCGTTCCGCCACAGCACCGGCACCGCGGCGCTGCAGCAGCTGCTCAACACGCGCGTGGTGCTGTCCCTGCACGACTCTGCCAGCGGAAGCGTCCTCGGCAGCACACCGCTCGACATGCTGCCGTTTGCGATGGGGAAGCAGCGCTTTGACATGGACGCCGTGGTGCTGGAGCCAGCGGCCGCGCCCGCGGCGGCGGGCGACGGCAGCAGCAGCGGCGCCGCCGCCACCGCGGCAGTCAGGCTGGTGTCCGCCTCGATACCCAAGCTCACGGTGTCGCTGACGGAGCGCAAGGAGCCGGCAACGGGCAGCGTAGCGCCGGCGCCGGCACCGCCCGCCGAGGCAGCTGCTGCCTCAGAGGAAGGGGGCAACTCTGGCGAGGGCGAGGGCGCCGCCGCGGCGCCGGCCGAGCCCGCGGCGCCCGACGCTGCCGCCGCACTGCCGTACCGCTACGTCTCCGAGGCAGACGCAGCCGAGGGCGCGGGCATGGTCACGCTGTCGCTGGCGGGCGTGTTGCCGGTGCCCGCGTCGCTACAGGCCGCGGCCGACACTGTCGGCGGCAAGGACGGCACCGCCGGCACCGTCATGTTCCAGCTGGGCGTCGCGCTGCCGTCGCCCGGCCCGGCGCTCACACTGCCCGGGCGTCTCGTCGACGGCGCGCTGCAGTTCAGCGGGCCGACGCGCTTCGTGCTGAGCGCCGACGGCGCCGACGCGCTGCGCACGCACCTCGAGGGCGGGGGCGGCCTCGCCGTCGAGCTCGCGCGCTACGTGCAGTCGGAGGTGCTCACCGACAACACGTGGGAGGCTTACCACGGGTGCGCTGACATCCCCGGCGCAGGGGGCCTGCTGGAGGAGGGCGAGACGCGGCTGGCGTGCGGGCCGGGCCTCGCGCTGGGCGGCTGGGCACAGTGTCCCACACAGCTAGGCTCGTGCCTGCCCGGAGGCCCCTCGCCCCCGGCCGACGCCAAGGCCAAGCAGCTCGAGCCGGGTGCCGACCCCAGCGCGAGCGCTTGGGGCGGCGCCGCCTCGGCCGTGGCCGACCTGACGCTGGCCTTCGCGAGACCGCTCGTCCCGGTGTGGGCACCGCCGCCGCCGCCTGGGAAGTCCGTGCCCGACCTCGTCCCGACGCGCGACCTGTGCCCGCCGCCGCCGACGACGACCGCCGCGGGCGAGTTCCGCGACCACGTGTTGGGCGCGCTGAGCATGCTCGCGTCCGCGTACGCCGACTACCCCAACGCCGAGTGGCGCCCCAATCCGGACTGGTACACGTCAGCGCCTGGGTCGTACCCGGGCGAGCGCCCCGACTCGGCGTGGGCGCCCGACCCGGCGTGGCTGGCGCAGCCGATCGACGCGCGCCACCAGGGCCTCATCTTCGACCTCAACCACAGCGGCGCGTACGAGTCGGTGCGCGACTCGTTCAAGTCGGCGCTCGTGGGGCTCGCGAGGGAGGAGCTCGGCGCGGGCGGGGGGATGTCGCCGCTCGAGATGACGGTGAGTGCTGCGCGGCATGCTCCATGACCCTGGGGGGGCGACTTTGATGAGCGGTATGATGGATGGGTGCGCTCTGGTGGGCACTATGATGGATGGGTGCTCTGAGGTCTAAGCTCGGCGCGGGTGGGGGGATGTCGCAGGTCGAGATGTCGGTGAGACTCGGTGTTGGGATTTTTCAGGATTTCCATCTTACTTTCTGAAGCCATTCGACTGTGTGGCTCCACACAACTCCGGCTCCAAACGCCCAAAACAAACATACTGTGGTTAGTGCTGCGCGGCGCGCCCCGTGCCCCTGGGGGAGGCACGGGGGGCTGTGGTGTGCGCTCTGATCGATGGGCGCTCTGGTGGGCTCTGTCATAGATGGATAGATAGATAGATAGATAGATGGGAGCTCTCATGGACGCTCTGATCAATGGGCGCGCTCCGTGCCTGGGGGGGGGGGCTGTGATGGGTGCTCTGATCGGTAGGCACTCTAGTAGGCTCTGTGATAGATGGGAGCTCTGGTGGATGTCCTGATCGATGGGTGCTGTGATGGGTTCTCCAGATGGTGGGTGCTCTGACGGATGGGCGCGCTCTGATGAATCGCCGCTCCGATGGATGGGTGCTCTGACGGGCGCTCTGATGGATGGGTACTCTGAGGTGCAAGCTGCGTCGCACGGTCGATCCCCCCCCCACACACACCTACACTCACGCCCTGCCCGTGCCCCCTCCCTACCCACCCCTTGTGCCCCCCCCCCTGCACCCCGCAGCCGCTCTACAGCAAGCTGTACGCGCGCGCGATGGACCTCGTGCACACGCAGCTCGCGGCCATGGCCGACACCGCGCCAAAGCCGGCGCCACCGCTGGCGCCCAGCCTCAAGGCCTCGGACGCCCTCCTCGCGCGCGCGCTCGAGTACGAGACCGCCGGCCTGTGGCTGGCGGCGTCACCGTCGGGCAGCGACCGCGCGCGCGGTAGCGCGCTGCTCGTGCGCTGTGAGCAGCTGCACCAGGCGGCGCTCGTCGACCGGGACCGCCCGTCCGTGTGGCACGCGCACGGCGCGAGCTGCGCGCGGCGCGGCGAGCTGGGCGCCGCGCTCGCGTCCGCGCGCGGCGCGCTCGAGGTCGGCCCGACGCACGCGCCGTCGCTGCTGCTGCTCGCGGCCTGCTCACTCGAGAGCATCCTCGTGGGCATGGCCGCGCAGGACGCGGCCGCGGCCGCAGCGGCGGCCGAGGCCGAGGCACAGGCACAGGCGGCGGCAGCTGCAGCTGCCGAGGCGGAGGCAGAGGCGGAGGGCGGTGCCGCAGAGGCCTCAGGAGCAGAGGCGCCCGCAGCAGGCACGGCGGGCGAGCCTGCGGTGCCACCGCCATACGCCGTCGACGCAGACGCGCTCGAGGCCGCGTGCGTCGCCGCGACCGACCTGCTCGCCGCGGGCGAGCCAGGGTCGCCGCTCCCGTGGGCACTGCTCTCGCTCGCGTACGCGCTCGACCCGCAGCTCCCGGGGCCGTCGCGCGCCAATGGCGCGTGGGCGTCGTGCCGCGCGATGCTGTCGACCATCGAGCGCAGCGCGCTGTCGAGAGGGTTGCCGCCCGCAGCCGCCAACGGGCACGCGCAGCTCGGCGACGCGGCCGGCGCCCTGGCGCTCGCGCGCGTCGCGCGCGCGGCGTTGGCCGCTGCGCCCCGCCTCGCGCGCTCGTACGCCGGCCTCAGCTACGGTGCCAACCTGGGCGCCGCGCGCGATGCGCTCGCGTGCGGGCGGCTCGCCGACGCGGCAGCTGCCGCGCGGGTTGCGGCGCGCGCGGGCCGCGCGGCGACGGGCGCCGTGCCCGTCGAGCCGGTGCGCATGCAGGCGGACGCGGCGTGGCGCCAGGGACGGCCCGACGACGCGGTCCGGCTGCTGCAGGGCGCGCTGCGTGCGGCCGGGCCGCGGCACGCGCACGCGCCCGTGTCGCTGCACCTCCACCTGGGTGAGGCATTCCTGGCCGCAGGGCAGCCGCGCTGCTGCGTCGACCACCTGTCGGCGGTCGTGGCCGACACGCGCGTCGGCGCCGACGCCGACGCCGACGCCTCGCCTGGCGATGACGGCGCGGCGGCACAGCAGGGCGCTTCTTCGCACGCGGCGTCGCCGCTGCTGTGGCTGCTGGCAGGGCGCGGCGCGCTCGCGTGCGGCGACGCCGCGGGCGCTGACGTTGCGCTCACTGAGGCCAACCTGCTCGACCCAGAGCTGCCCGAGCCGTGGGGCCTGCTCGCGCTGCTGAGCGTGAAAGCGGGGCGATGGGGTGATGCGCGCGCTGCGCTTGGGCAGGGCAGGGTGGTGGGGCTCGCCAACGCGTCTGTCCTGGGCCAGGTAGCCGAGGCGTTTGAGGGCGCGGGGCGGTGGGGGGACGCGGCGGGCGCGCTGGAGTGGGCTCTGTCTGCTGA
This sequence comes from Chlamydomonas sp. UWO 241, assembly GCA_016618255.1. Taxonomy (NCBI): domain Eukaryota; kingdom Viridiplantae; phylum Chlorophyta; class Chlorophyceae; order Chlamydomonadales; family Chlamydomonadaceae; genus Chlamydomonas; species Chlamydomonas priscui. The sequence goes on along the minus strand of VFSX01000035.1, from coordinate 244,370 downwards.
CCCGGCCACGCCCGACGCGGTCAGCCTGATGTGCCGCCTCGCCGGAGCTCATGTGCACCTAGGCAACGCACGCATCGCGCGGGAACTGATTGAGCGCGCGGGTACAGGCGAGGCAGAGGGGGACAACGCAGCGCACGCCGCGCTGCTGGGAGAGCTCTCGGCGCGCGTAGAGTCGCCGGCGGTCGACGAGTGATGGGCGAGGCGGTGCAACGTAGCCAGGGGAGTAGTGCAGTGCATGTAGCTGGTGGCTGCCTTTCCTGTCTGGCGGTCGATCAGTGATGGGCCAGGCGGTGTAACCCAGCCACGTGAGTAGTGCAACGCATGTAGCTAGTGGCTGCCGATTCTGTCAGCTGTGCTCAAAGGGTGCAGAAAGCAAGACCAGTGTCATTCTCTCTCGATTACAACCACCAAATGGACACAAAACGCTTTGAGTAAGCTGTATACGCTGAACACAAAAAACACAGGGGAGGCAGCACGTGTGCCTTGGCACGCTGCGTGAGTACTGCCGCCACACGTTTCGTCAACTCAATGCAACCAGCGGCAGCGGCAGCCATGACACTCTCTGAATCCGCGCACCGCCTTTGCGCAACCTCTGTTTGTCAAATGAAGCAAGGCAAGTCGCAAGGCAGGACGAGCACGGCTCGTCACCCGCCCTGCTTACTTCTTTCCTCCTTTCCCCTTCGGCGCGGCCGGGTTCTTGCGCATGCGCACGTGCAGTGGCGTGACCTCCACCTGCTCGTCGTCGCCGATGTACTCGAGGCAGTCGTCGAGCGACAGGTCGCGTGGCTCGTCGAGCCCGGCAAACTTGTCCTTGCCCGCCGCGCGCATGTTGGTCAGCTGCTTGGCCTTGCACACGTTCAGCGCGAGGTCGCCGGCCTTGGCGTGCATGCCGACGACCTGGCCGGCGTACACCTGGTCACCTGGGCGGCAGAACATCTGGCCGCGCTCCTGCGCGGTCTCGAGCGCGTACGAGGTCACCTGGCCGGTGTCGAACGCGGTGAGCGACCCGTTGTCGCGCATGTTGATCTCGCCAGCCATGGGGCCGAACTCGAGGAAGACCGAGTTCATGACGGCCATGCCGCGCGTCGCGGTCAGCAGCGCGTTACGCATGCCGAGCAGGCCGCGCGTCGCGACGCGGAACTTGATGCGCGTCGTCCCCTCGATGAACGGCGCCATATCGACCATCTCGCCCTTGCGCCCGGCAAACAGCTCCACGCACGCGCCGACGTTTGCGTCGGGCACCTCGACAATGGCCTCCTCGAACGGCTCGCACTTGTGGCCGTCGATGATCTTGGTGATGACCTTGGGAGGGCCAATCTCGAACTCGAAGCCCTCGCGACGCATGTTCTCGATGAGGATACCAAGGTGCAGCGCGCCGCGGCCCGACACGAGGAACGCGTCAGCCGTGTCGCCCGGCTCCACGCGCAGCGCAAGGTTGCGCTCGAGCTCGCGGTCGAGGCGCTCCTTGATGTTGCGCGTCGTGAGGAACTTGCCCTCCTTGCCGGCGAACGGCGACGTGTTGACCTTAAAGACCATCGACACGGTGGGGTCCTCGACGCGGATCGTGGGCAGCGGGTTGGGCGCCGCGCGGTCGCAGATCGTCTCACCGATCTTGATGTCGGAGATGCCGGTCATCGCGGCGATGTCGCCTGCCTGCACCTCGTCGACCGGGACCTTCGAGAAGTTGCTGTACACGTACAGCTCGCCGACCTTGCCGAAGCGAACTACGTCCGGCTCGAGCGACGACACGACGCTGATGGACTGCCCCCTGCGGATCGTGCCCGACACGACGCGCCCGACGGCGATGCGGCCGAGGTGCGTGTCGAAGTCGATGTTGGCAGACATCATCTGCAGCGGGGAGTCGGGGAACACCTTGGGCGGGGACACCTTGGCGACAATCGTGTCGAACAGCGGCTCGAGGTTCTCGGACAGCTCGTCTGCCTTGTAGCCAGCAATGCCCTTGAAGCCAGACGCGAACACGACCGGGAAGTCGCACTGGTCGTCGGACGCACCAAGGTCCATCATGAGCTCAAAGACCGCGTCAATGACCCAGTCGGGGCGCGCGGCCGCGCGGTCAATCTTGTTGACCACGACGACGACCTTTTTCTCGAGTGCCAGCGCCTTGCGCAGCACAAAGCGCGTCTGCGGCATGGGTCCCTCGACCGAGTCAACGAGCAGCAGCACGCCGTCGCACATGTTGAGCACGCGCTCGACCTCACCGCCAAAGTCGGCGTGGCCGGGCGTGTCGATGATGTTGATCTTGGTGCCCTTGTACGTGACGGCCGTGTTCTTGGCGAGAATGGTGATACCGCGCTCGCGCTCCAGGACGTTGGAGTCCATCACGCGCTCCTGCTGCTTCTCGTTGTCGCGGAAGATGTTGGACTGCGCGAGCAGCGAGTCCACGAGCGTGGTCTTGCCGTGGTCGACGTGCGCGATGATGGCGATGTTGCGGATGTTGTCGCGCACGACGGCACCGCCATCAGTCGCGCTGGGCGCTGCGAACGCGAGGGAGGGGTGGGCGAGGGGCGAGCGCTCGTGAGCCTCGTGTGTGCGAGTGCGTACGTGCTGGTGCGTGTGTGTGCGTGTGCGGCGGCTGCATTGGTTTGGTGGCATGTGCATTTTGTATGCAATGCGTGAGGGCTGGTGACTTGTCCAGGGCATCCCCTGCTTGCATGGGGCAACCCCATGCGGCGCGCGCGGCCCTCACAGCCCCTTAAAGCCCCCCCTCAAAGACCCCTGCACGCCCCTCTTGCCCCACGCCATAACGGCAGTCATGCATGCTAGGGTGTGGCGAACTCCGGGCAAAGGGAGCGCTTGGTCCAGGAAAGGGGGCGCTAGGATGGCGGCGCGGTGGGCGCCGGTGTTCCCAGCCACGTCAGGTGCTCACCCTCAACGGCTGCCGCCCTGCACACGGCGGCACGCGGCAAGGGCGCTGCGTTGTTACCGCGGCGCTCGACGGTGCTGCTGCGGCCTGCACAGGAGCGCGAGGCACAGCGGGTGGTTAGTATGGCGGCTTGTTTGTGGGGCCGCTACGGGCCGATGGAGCCACGCCACAAGGCTGCCACGGCGCAATGGTATGTGTGAGTTGCTAGGGAGGTGCAGGGAGCAGAGCAGGCATGTTGGAGCACGCCAGAGGGGGGGTGAGCCACAGGTGTTGTGAGCCAGGTGTTCTGCTTTTTCATCCCCCCGCCCCTCTCTCGCCCACCACATCTCCCTGCCGAATTGCCTGCACAGGAGATTGCCTTGCTGACATCGACGCAGCGACCGGCCATCTCGATTGAGTATATCCCGGCTTATCCCTTGTACACTCACCCAGAGGGGCCGGGGCGACCACAGGTGCAGCACCACGGACGGTCGAAGCAGCAGCAGGGACTGCCATGCACACCTCCTTCCTGCTGCTGGAGAGCTTCACCTTGCCACCGGCCTGGCGCATTGTGCTGAAAGCCATTTTGGGCTAGTGGTGGTGAGAGAGAGACCGCGAGCGGTCGGTGCCTCAGGGAGGGGCTGCCTGTTGACAGGTCAGTCCGTGCCTGCTGAGTACCTGGGAAGTGGCCGAGACAAGCGTGGGACCAGGAGAAGGAACCCACACTTGTACCTGTCCCACACTTGTGGCGTTTTTTTTGCTACACCGGTGGGCCTTGTTAGGAAGTTAGGCAGATGTGAAGGCCAAGTTCGGTACGTTCCGAGTTCGTTGAATTTTGTTGAAGAGACGAAGAAGATTAATTAATTAATGTTGTGTGTGCGCGTCACCGCGATCACCGCATGGTGGTACTGTCCATGCGCCTCCGCATGCGAGCCTCCCGCCATGCAGGCGGCTCTCAGCAGCGCGCATGGGACTCTTCACAACTGCGGCGCCCGGCTGTCCGTCGTGAGTTCAACCTCCAGCTGTCCGATCGCTTTGGGCTGCTGGAGGCCGTGCCGCCCGAGGGCGCTGATGCCTAGGCAGAGTACGACGCGATGACTGCTGCCATTCACGAGGTGGCCACCAACCACCTCGATCCACGCGGCAGCCGGCGGCGCGGCTGGCAGTTCACTCTGTCGCAGCGCACCCTCCGGCTCATGGACGCCCGGCAGCGCGCGCACTCGGCATGGCTCAGGAGCAAGTCTGCTGCTGCCAAACGAGAGCGCAACCGCGCCAACCGCGCGGCCGACGCAGCTGTGCAGAGAGAGAGGGAGAGGTGGATCGGCCAGCAGGTGGCGGAGGCGCAAGACATGCTACGCAAGAAGAATCTGCGCCAGTTTGCGCGCGCGTGTGACAGGTTGGCGGGCCGCAGCCGCAGCCATCAGATCCCACCTGCCATGCGGGACGTCTCGGGCGCGCTGCACAGCGGTCCAGACGGGGTGCTGAAGGCCATGACAGAGTCATTCGACAAGCTATATGGCGGGGAGACCAAGCTCAGCGACGAGACCCTGAACCAGCTGGAGAACGATGTAGCGGCGTTTGAGCTCACACGCGCCACAGAGGTGGACGAGGCGCACGGGCGCCCCCCTGACCTGGCTGAGACGGAGGCGTGTGTGCGAGCGTTGCGCTCGGCCGCCGCTCCGGGCGGTGACCAGCTGGACGCCATGCTGTTGCGGTGCCCACCTGCCATCGCATGGCTCCACCGGGTCATCATCGCCGTATGGCGGTCGGGGAGAGCCCCGAGGGAATGGAAAACTGCTATTATCACACCGTTATATAAGGGGAAGGGTCCGCGTGACTCCCCTGGTAACTACCGCGGTATAAGCCTTCTCTCTATTGCCGGGAAAGTGTACGCTGCCATACTTCTGCACCGCGTCTCCACGCAGGTTGATGGTCAGTTGCATGAGGCTCAGTGTGGTTTCAGAAAAAGCAGAGGCACTGTTGATGCGATTTTTACTCTGCGCTCGCTGAGCGCGGCACATGCCGAGTACAAACAATGCATGGCTGTGGCATTTGTCGACTATTCTAAAGCTTACGATTGCGTAAACCGTGCGGCACTGTGGAGAGTCCTTAGATTATTTAGTGTTCATCCACACATTATTGATCTGTTGGAGGATCTTCACACCAACACCGCAGCTGCCGTGCGGCTGGCTGGGAAAATCGGGCACGAATTCCCCGTGTCGTCTGGTGTGCGACAGGGGTGCGTCATTGCTCCTGTGTTGTTCAATGTTTTTATTGACCACATAGTGAAAAAGGCGCTAGACATGATGCCAGAGGGGGCTGGCGTGTCAGTCGTGACCCGAGCCGGCGGCTCTGTGTTGTCGTCGTCGGTTGAGCGCATAGTAATGCTGATGTATGCCGACGATTTATGTTTGTTCTCGCATGACCCAGCTCAGTTGGCGCTTATGCTGAAAATCCTTGACAAAGTGTCCTCTAGCTTTGGCATGCAAATCAACGCCGCCAAGACAGAAGTGATGATTTTGCCAGCAGATTTTGACGCGGATCTGCCCACGTTTGCGCTGACTGGTGGTGAAGTGAAGACCGTCTCTGCATTTAAGTATCTAGGGAGTTGGATAACCCAGAGTGGTGGTGTGGAAAAGGAGATCGGTGTGCGTGTCGGTCGCGCGCTGGGCGTGTTTGCGTCTTTTGATAAGATTTGGGCCAGCAAGAAGATGCAAGTGCAGTCTAAGATGCGGGTTTACAACACTTTCGTGCTGCCCCACTTTCTGTACGGCTGCGAAACATGGGCCCCTACTAAAACACAACTGACTCGATTGGAGGTTGCCCACTCTAACTGCCTTCGTCGCATTCTGGGTGTGCGCCTGGTCGACCGGCACAGATTAACTTATATTCGGCAGGCGTGCGACACTGAGCCAATTGAGAGCCTTGTGGCAAAGCGATCAATGCAGTGGCTAGGCCATGTGATGCGCATGCCGGCTTCTCGTCTTCCTCGTACGACTTTTGACTGCACAATGGATGTGGCTCGGCAGCAAGGCCGGCCTCCAGCCTCCTCCCGACACTATTTTCTTAAGCTACTGATTCAGCAGCTAGGCGAAACTAGTGGCACTCGTTCTGATTGGAAGACTTTTTCGGACACGGCGTTTGAGCGTGCTCAGGATAGGGTCGGGTGGAGAGCCGTGGTGTACGGTCCGGCTGCCCCTCAGGCGCCGGCCCCTCCACCACGGCGGTCAAGTAGATTGGCAAGCGCCACTTGACCCCCTATCCCCTAGAAGCAGTTAGGACCTATTTTGGAGGCGTCGCACAATAGCTCTCCTTTTTGCTCTGGGACAACACGTTGGCAGGCAGCCGGCTGGTGGCTACCGCCCCTCACAAGTAATTGTTAGGGCCAGAACTGGACTTGGGTCGAGGCGGTGGTACTAGGACTAGAGGTAGTCTTTGCTGGAAAGCCGATGTAACTGTAACTGTGCGCATGTGTTCGTAGCCCTGGAACGTATGCACAGCTTGGTGCGGTAGGTTCAACGCCCCGATGGCGGTTGTCATGCGGAGAGGGGGGGGGATTGATAAGGAAGTCGCTTGGCGAAACAGCGCGCGGCGACTGAACAACTTCCGGCTCCTGCGTTGGGACTTCGCGACTCCCCACGAACTCCTCTGGGCGGCAGCATGTTATACACCCAAGAGCGCGTGTGGTGCAAACCCGGGTTTGCTGCAAACACTGAAACTGTACCTGCCAGGCAGTCCCCACACGTGTGCCCCGGTCATAGCTCGCGCACACGCACGCGCACACACACACAGACGCGCACGCACACGTCTACTGCAGGAGCCTCAAGCGCGCCGTGTCATCAACTGAGCTGTCAGAAGTCGTGGAGGGGCGCTCACCGAAGGGGGGCCGCTCGCTCAAGCAGCGCTTCCAGGCGTTGATGGAGCGAGAGCAAGCGCGGCAGGCCCCTGGTTTTAGAACCGATTTAGACGAGGGCTCACTCCTCCTCCTTCCCCCTCCCTCCCTCCACAAGGACTGAGGCATCCGTGAACGACGACGATGGCGGTGCAGGGCATTGGATTTACAAGGGCGGGTGGGTTCCAAATAGTACGCATGCGCAACAGTAGTAACACAACAGTACGCAACGGGTAGAGTGGCAACGTCTTGGGGGCTTCTCAGACTACAGCAGCCGCCAGTATGTGTGTTGAACTACCGCGCTCACGATCTCCCGGAGCCAGGCTTCGGCTTCTTCGCGATTGCGTCGTTGAACTCCTTGGCCTTGGCCTTCTTCAGCATCGCGCGCTCCGCCTTCGTCATCTTGCTCGTCGCCTTGATGTTGTCCTGCTCCAGCACCTTGGCCTTCTCTGCCTTCTCCTCCATGACCACGGCCTCGTCCTCGTTCTGCTCGAGGTAGTACTCGTAGTCGCCCTGTCGGGGGGGAGCAAGGGGAGCGGACGCAGATGAGGCGGAGGGGTGGGCGGTTTACAGTGTGCGGACAGTTTGCAGTCTACAGTACGCACCCTCGAGGCGTGGGGTTGAGGAAGCAATGGGAGCGGTGTACAGTACGCACGCAAGCTCGGGGCGTGGGATTGAGGGAGCAATGTGAGCAGTGGCAGGCGGAGGGGCGTGCGGTCTACAGCGTACAGTTTTCAGTTCATGACAATCGATGTTAACACTCAGGGACACCTCCTGGTAGGCTGGCGCGCTGCGTGGCCTTGCGGGCTCTCCTAGTAGAGTCCCCCTAGACGTGTAGTCTAGGCCTTAAATCACGCCCCCGGGTCCTCCGGGCGCGTACGTGTAAAACCTGTAAAACCAGGGACACTTCTAGAGGCGTGCAAGACCGCGCTCAGCGCATACGGCCCGAGAACACCTTGATGAGGTGGCTGGCTGTTGGTGGTGGGGAAACCCCACTCTGTTCACAGTACGCACCCTCAGGGCGTGGCATTGAGGGAGCTGCCTAACGAGGCTAGCTATACCGTAAGGCGGGAGGGCGGTGTGTTCGCAGCTGTGAGCGTGTGCGCGTGCACCACCTCGTCCCGTCACCCCACCCTCTAGAGCACGACCCCCCGACCCGACCACCACAAGCAACTCTGGTAGTCTGGCGCGCTGCGTGGCCTTGCGGGCTCTCCTAGTAGAGCTCCCTTAGACGTGTAGTCTAGGCCTTAACTCACGCCCCGAGGTCGTCCGGGCACGTACATGTAAAACGTGTAAGACCTCACCTCGACCCGCAGCGCGCGCAGCGGGATCCTCCGCAGAAAGTAGCGGTCGTTAAGGCCTAGGCTTTGTGAGAGACCACCCACCCACCCGACCGACCCACCCACCCACCCAACCAGCCAGCCACCAGCCAACCAGAGCCAGTAGCAGTGACATCGCCTTTCCAGGGAAGCCAAGCAAGCGCACCAACGGAAAGAAGAAGAGGAAACCCGCACCTTGAAGTCCTTTAGCACCTGATCCTTCACCAGCAGCACGCGCGTCGCGATCTTCTCCAGGAGGCAGCGGACGTGCGAGACCACCCACCCGACTGACCGACCCAACCAACCAACCAGCCAGTCACCAGCCACCAGCCAGCCAACCAAGCAGTAACAGCTTTCCAGGGAAGCCAAGCAAGCGCACCAACGGAAAGAAGAAGAGGAAACCCGCACCTTGAAGTCCTTTAGCACCTGGTCCTTCACCAGCAGCACGCGCGTCGCGATCTTCTCCAGGAGGCAGTGGACGTGCGAGACCACCCACCCGACTGACCGACCCAACCAACCAACCAGCCAGTCACCAGCCACCAGCCAGCCAACCAAGCAGTAACAGCTTTCCAGGGAAGCCAAGCAAGCGCACCAACGGAAAGAAGAAGAGGAAACCCGCACCTTGAAGTCCTTTAGCACCTGGTCCTTCACCAGCAGCACGCGCGTCGCGATCTTCTCCAGGAGGCAGTGGACGTGCGAGACCACCCACCCGACTGACCGACCCAACCAACCAACCAGCCAGTCACCAGCCACCAGCCAGCCAACCAAGCAGCAACAGCTTTCCAGGGAAGCCAAGCAAGCGCACCAACGGAAAGGAGAAGAAGAAACCCGCACCTTGAAGTCCTGGAGCACTTGGTCCTCCATCGGCAGCACACACGTTGCAATCTTCTTCAGGAAGCAGCGGTCGGTTGCGAGACCGCCCACCCAACTCCCACCCAACCCAATCAACCGCGCAAAATTTGTTTCCTTGACACACGAAAAACGCAACTTGGAAGCCCTCGAGCACCTGGTCCTCCACCAGCAGCACGCGCATCGCGATCTTCAAGGAAGCAGCGGTCAGGTGCAAGACCGCCGACCAACTCCCCCCCGACCCCAACGACCGACCAAAAACTGGTTTCCTTGGCACACACGAAGCCCGCACCTTGAAGTCCTTGAGCACCTGGTCCTCCACCAGCAGCACGCGCGTCGCGATCTTCTTCAGGAAGTAGCGGTCGTGCGAGACAGCGATCACGGCGCCCTCAAACTGTGTGATCGCGTCCTCGAGCATCTCCTTGCTCGGGATGTCGAGGTGGTTGG
>VFSX01000035.1:227500-230000 GCA_016618255.1 Chlamydomonas sp. UWO 241 | reverse complement strand
TGTTTGTGTGCGTGTGTGTGTGCGTGTGTGTGTGAGAGCATGCAAGCATGTGCGTGTGTGTGTGCAGTTGCCCTGTCATGGCACATGCGAGAGAGCGTGCCGTCGCGGGAGCGAGTGTGTGCATAAGTGTGTGTCCCCTCTCTCTCTCTCTCACACACACACACACTCACACACTCACACCTTGAACGTCGTCGTGACCCCTCGCTCAGTCTCCACGACCTTGGTGCACAGCTGGTCTAGAAACTCGCGGTCGTGCGACACGATGACCATTGGGACCTGCGTGTGTGCGAGTGTGTGGTCAATGTTATAGTCTGTCGGACGCCTTGGAGCTGAAGGCGGTCTCTGTCACAGTCGTCCACGAGAAGCGTCCTCCATACAGAGAGTGCTTCACCTGCCGACCACCAACTGGCCACCTTTTGACCACCTACTGGCCACCTTTCGACCACCTGACGATGCTGATGGATTCTACAATCGTGTGTGACGCACCTACCGGCAGCGTGTTTGACCTTGCTTGGCGTAACCTACTCACCACCCACCTTAATGTCGCATTAGACCTGTGCGTGCACACCCTAGAGAGGAGGCCGGCGACGGTCAAAAGTAGAACCGCTAGCTGTCATCCAGGCTGACACCGGCCATCATGATTGCCATGCACGCGGTGTGTATGTGTGTGCGTGTGTTGAGGCTGAGTGCGGAATACTCACCTTTACTCTTGTTGGCGAAATTGCGTGCGTGTGCGTAGTGTGTGTGTGTGGGGGGGGGTCCAGTGAGGTGACTGCAGCAACAGCAGCAGCAGCAGCAGCAGTAGTAGCAGCAGCAGCAGCAGCGTGACAGCAGCAACATGGCAGCAGCATCAGCAGCATCAACAGCAGCAGCAGCAGGAGCAGCAGCAACAGCAGCAGCAGCACACCCAATGTGACACCCGGTGCCATCCATCCACGCAGCCCCAATCCTTCAAACAAAATCCGTGAACCCCAATCAACCCACCTCATGCTGGTTCAGGTGCCCCTCCAGCCATTAGTAACGAATATAACTCGAGGACGAAAGTGATTTTATTTGAATTGAAGTGACTTTTTTGCCTTAAAGAAATTTCAGTGAAGGAAGCGATTTTCTGTAAAAACTTTTAAGGTGGAACTGCCCATCAAAGCGTCAAAGGAAAGGAGAGAGACGACCACCTCATGCTGGTTCAGGTGCCCCTCCAGCCATTCAACCCTAAGCCACACCCCAGTGAAATAATTTACAATTTTGAAGCAAAAAGTCAGTAAAAACAAAAGCCCCTGAACCAGGGGGGGGTGGGGGGCAGAATAGTTTTTCTTAGACCTCATCAGGGGGGGGGGCAGGTAGCCTGGTTTCCGACCCCATCCTAAAAAACTTCTCCGTTTGACACCGGACCGGCGCCATGCCCTTTCCCTCTTAGAGTTACATCCATATCCACCCCTAACAAAAAGGGCCGCGGGGGGAGGCCCCCCCCAGGGTATTCTTTTAGGAAATTATGTAACTTTTGGATCAGACCTTCGTTCGACATGGGTGTGGGCACGTTGGATTCCCCTAATGAAGAGGAGTCCGAATCAACCCTCAGATCTCACACAGACCACAGTATGTATTGCAGGGGTATGGGGGTGCGAGGGGTTCCCACACTGGGCAGTTGGTGTGGACCACTGGTTCACACCCCCTGGGCGGCAGGATGCTTTGCAGACCTCTGATTGGTCTGGGAGTTGGCGCGCTGGATTCGTCTGGCAACACAGATGCCAAATACATGGTCGTTTGTGTATTTTATTAGTTGGGAGGGCGTGGAAGGGGCCTTGGAGTGTGGGGCTGTACCGGGGCGCGTGGCCACCTCCTGATGCCAGTTTCAGGAGTAGGATTGAGTTGTACAGTCACCCACTGAAACCATAGCAAGAGGATGATGTGGCGAAGCTGCCCACCAAGTTTGAGCTCCAACAGATAAGGCCAGGGTGTACTTGGGGGAGGGTCCCCCCCAGGGGACTTTTTAGAAAAAATGGAGGATGGGGTCTGAAAACTATTATTCTGCCCCCCCCCTGGACCTACAAGTAACAAGTAACACGGGCTTTCCAGCTAGGCAGGCTACTTTTCTACTAGAGACACCCGCCGATACTCCAGCACACTTAAGTACTAGAGTACCGCCGGCTCCTGGCCGATAGACTACCGCTCCCGCCGGCTAGACTACCCCAAACAGCGGTCTCTGAGAGACATGTCTGGCAAGGAGCATATAGGAGAGGACCTTCCTCAGGGTCACAGTAGTGGCCTTGTGGCCAGTCAAGCCGGCAGAGCCGACTGGCGCTGACTGGAACGGTCCCCGCCTGGCAGTGCATGGCTGTCCAGCTCTCGTTTGCATGGGGCTCAGCCGGCGCCCCATGCCTCATGCATGGCCAGGTCCCACCCTCCAGGGGTGCATGGACGACAGAGTTGTCATGGAGGCTGCCTGAAGACCTTCCAACGCCAGTCACCGGCAGACGAGCGACCCCGAGGCTGAGCGCGGTGA
>VFSX01000035.1:127500-222500 GCA_016618255.1 Chlamydomonas sp. UWO 241 | reverse complement strand
CACATCGCTCTTCTCTTGGCCACCTACCTCAGCCAAAGGCTGGGGGTGATCGGAGAACTTGTCATGGCACGCATGAAAACCTAAAAGCATAATGGCAAATCAGAATAGGACGGCTTAAGCGCCAACGTACACTAAAATATTGACCCTTCCCTGCAGGGTTCCCAGGCCCCACCCCCGCACACCTGCGCAAGGTACGCGACCCGCATGTTGCGCTTTGCCTTGACAACCTCCCCTGCGTCGGGCGTCAGCTTGCCCATCACGATCTGCGGTCGGTGGTTACGGGGTTTAGGGTTTAGGGGTCGAGGGTTTAGGGGTTTAGGGTTGAGGGGTTACGCGTTTGGAGAGAATCTGTTTAGGGTTGAGGGGTTTAGGGTTGAGGGGTTAAGGGTTTGAAGAGAATCTGCACATGGCCTAGACAGAATCTGCACAGCAGACTCTCCCCCGGCAATGGCCAAGAGAGCAGTGCTCTGCAGCAGGGTCTCTCTAGAGCAGTTTCTCCGCCGGTTATATGGCCATAAGCAGGAGGGGCGCGCGGGGAGTCGGGCAGGCAGTGGGGCAGATGGCAGCAGGGAGTGGGCTGCCTGGCTGCCTGGCTGAGTTGCCTTGGTTTGTGCTGCTCAGCTGTGCTGTGCTGTCTTGCATGGCTGTTATGTGCTGCCTTGCCTGGCTGTGCTGCTTTGCCTGCCTGGCTGTGCTGTGCTGCCTTGGCTGTGCTGTGCTGCCTGGCTGTGCTGCATTGCCTGGCCGGGCTGTGCTGCGTGGCTGTGCTGCCTTGGTTGCCTGTGCTTGCTGCCTGGCTGTGCTGTGCTGCCTGGCTGTGCTGCCTTGCCTGATGTGCTGCATTGCCTGGCCAGGCTGTGCTGCGTGACTGGGCTGCCTTGGTTGCCTGTGCTTGCTGCCTGGCTGTGCTGTGCTGCCTGGCTGTGCTGCCTTGCCTGATGTGCTGCATTGCCTGGCCAGGCTGTGCTGCGTGACTGGGCTGCCTTGGTTGCCTGTGCTTGCTGCCTGGCTGTGCTGTGCTGCCTGGCTGTGCTGTGCTGCCTGGCTGTGCTGTGCTGCCTGGCTGTGCTGCCTTGCCTGGCTATGCTGCCTTGCCTGGCTGTGCTGCCTTGCCTGCCTGGCTGTTCTGTGCTTCCTTGCTTGGCTGTGCTGCCTTGCCGGCCTGGCTGTGCTGTGCTGCCTTGGCTGTGCTTGCTGCCTGGCTGTGCTGCCCTGCCTGATGTGCTGCCTTGCCTGGTGTGCTGCCTTGACTGTGCTGTGTGCTGCCTGGCTGCGCTGTGCTGGCTTGTTTGGCTAGCTGTTATGTGCTGTCTTGGCAGTGCTTGCTGCCTGGCTGTGCTGCCTTGCCTGATGTACTGCCATGCCTGGTGTGCTGCCTTGGCTATGCTGTGTGCTGCCTGGCTGCGCTGTGCTGCCTTGCCTGCCTGGCTGTGCTGCTTGGCTGTGCTGTGCTCCCTTGGCTGCCTGATGCGCTGCCATGCCTGCCTGTGCTTCCGGGAGCTGTGCAAGTGCCTCTCTCCTTCTTCTCCGCCCCCTTCGTGTCTGCACGAATACCGCCCGCCGACCTCTCTACCACATTCCCAACGCCTGAGGCGGCGCTGCAGGCGTCGCCTTAGCTTGCGCGGATCAGGCGGCGCCTCAGCCGGTCGGGGGGGGGCACCTCAGACGCCGCCTGAGGCGCCCACCCCCGCCTGAGGCGCACTCTGATCGCCTCAAGCGTTACGCCCGCCTTGACTTGCGCGGATCAGACGATTGGGGCTCTGTGGTGCGGCCTACCTGCAGCTGCGTCGTCTTGCCGGCGCCGTTGACGCCAACCAGCCCCAGGCGCTCGCCCTTCTTCACCTCCCACGAGCAGTTCTTGAGCACCTGTTGATTCTTGAACGTCATGGACACCTGCGAGTGGGGCACGGTGCGAGGTGGGTGGGATTTTTAGAGAGGCGGTCATCACCAAATGCCGCTGCCAAGCCTGGGGGAGGCCCTGCTGAAGCATGGCCAACGGCAGGCTCGGGTCGCGTGGTTCCGACCGTTGCCCCACGCAGAGGGTGGCCGCTGCAGCTGAACGGTTGGCGCGGTGCGACACGGTGCGTGTGCAGCCGCCAGGCACGGGGCCAGTGGGGTCGGCACGCGCCCGGCCATGCGTGGCCCTAGCATGGACACACATGGTCACGCATGGATACGTATGCACCCACGTTTTCCAGGCGCAGGCCGGACGAGATGCCCGAGGAGGAGCCCTGTCCGTTGGACTTTGAGCTGGTGGACTCGTCCAGTTCGGCCATCATGGACGTGGGGTCCTGTGGCTCAACGGGGGGAGCCTCAGCCACCTTTGCCTCCTCCACCTTGGCCTCCACCTTGGCCTCCACCTTAGCCTCCTTTGCGTCCTTCTTAGCATCCTTCTTGGCCTCCCTCTTGGCCCTCTTGGCCTCCTCCTCCTCGGGCGTCGCCTCCGCCTTGGGCTTTGCCCCACCCTTGTACTTACGCTCCTGCACACGCACGCATGCGTCAAGTGCGTTTGTGGGGTGCAGCTACCTTCCTGGCGTCAACCTGCTGGGTCGCCGCTTGCATGCATGCGCACACCCCCAGCCATGCGCACCCATGCGCACACCCTCAGCCGTGCGCACACCCTCAGACACGTGTGCACACGCATGCTTCAATTGCGTCAGTGGGCTGCAGCCACCTGCTGGCGTCAACAACTGCTGAGTCGCCGCTGGCATGCACTCCTAGCCATGCGCGCACTCTCAGCCATGCGCGCACCCTCACCCTCAGCCATGCGCACACCCTTGGCCATGTGCATGCACGCATGCGTCAATTGCGTGAGTGGGGTGCAGCCACCTTGCGACCTGGGTCGCCGGTTGCGCACACCCCACCAGCCATGCAAGCGCACACCAATTGCGCACCTCAACCTTCGCAGCGCGAGCCACCACCACGCCACGCCCGCAGTGCGAGGTCCCAGCTGCGCTGCTGCTGCTGCTACGCGGCGCCGCGGATGGCACCATCACGGGACGAGGGGCCCTGCTAGCGGCGGTCGTTGAAGCCAACACCGACCGCCGCATTGTGGCGTCCAGCATGACGCTCGAGGGGGGGCGAGCAGCGCAGTATTCAGGGACTAGTGGCCTGAGTCGCCACGGGATGCAGCCAGTTAAAAGTGCATGGACGTTGAAGGAGGATGCTTTGGTGCGATTCCACACCCCTCAATACCAGACTCCTCTTGCTCTGCAACCTGTGACTTCACAACTTCTACAAGCTCTTCACAAGTTGTAAACTTGTGAAGAGCTTGTGACTTCTACAAAGGCCCCCCAAAAATCAAGGGAGCACACTGTGGCAGGCTGTGCACAGGGACCCCGTCGTCGTGCGAGCACGCCAGACGGGCAAGACTTCGCGCGCATCCGGAAGACGAAAACTCAATTTTACACAGGTTTTACTTGTCTGCTCCTGGGCAGCATCACGGTCACAGCATCCTACATCCTTTTCACCTCCACATAAAATAAACAACCACGTGATTGTGTGCCTTCCGTCACCTCTTATCCTTTGCCAGCGTGAGGATAGAGAACGACCCAATGGGGGACCGTCTGGAGCGAACGTGGTCAGCACGCAGCCGTCCCGCGGTCCTGTTCCCTGTCTGCCATGGCATGAGCCACGGCGCCGGCTTGTCGCCAAGGCTGCCGCCGGTCGTCGACATGCCGGCAAAGCTGGTCGCCGCGGGCTGCTGCTGCTGCTGCTGCTGCTGCTGCTGCATTGCGCCCATCGACTCGCCCGGGGAGTGCGGCCCGCGGCTCGCCTTGAGCTCGGCGACCGCAGTCTGAGTCAGGTCCACACCCTGGTAGTTTGTCTGCGCGACCAGTGCGTGCGTGTTGCGTGTGTTGTGTTAGTGATGAGAACAGTTGGGGTCGGGGGGGGGGGGAGAGGTCTCCTGGTGGGTCTACGGGTGGGTGGGTCTCCGGTTGGGTGAGCGGGGGTCAGTAGGCGCAGCCCCCCAAGAAACATTTGCCGTTTTGGGCTGGGGGGGAGGGGGGGGTCCCCTGGTTCAACCAAGGTCGGTCTCGTGACGTGGATGTCTGAGAAACGCCATTTACAAAAAACAGGCCGTTGAAAAAAACGGTTCAAACCGAAACACGCCCGAGCTTCGCGCGTCAACATGTGACAGCATCACTGTGTGTGTGTGTGTGTGTGTGTGTGTGTTTTATGCGTGTTTACGTTTGTGCGTGCGTGCGTGCATGTGTGTGTGTGTGTGTGCGTGCGTGTGTGCGTGTGTGTGTGTGTGGTGTGTGTGTGGTGTGTGTGCGTGCGTGTTGCTGAGAGCACACGATGCATGCTTGCCGTATTGCTGAGAGAAACACTGTACACGCAGCCACGCCGTGTGCACACAGCACCTCATCCCACCGCGAGGATGGAGGCACATGTGCATGGTGGTAGTGGTAGTGGTGTTGCGCGCAACAGTTGTCTACTAGGACGTGTGTGTGGTTGCATGCATGCTTGCACGCACGCACGTCGAGCGCGCGCTCGCGTCATGGGGCGCCGGCTGGCCATGCGCCACGGGGAGCTGGTGTGTGGAGCTGTGTTCTCTCACCATCGTGCACCCCGCGCGCATCGTCACCCAGCCATAAGTCTTGAAGTTCTCCTCGGCCCTGTCCTCGAGGAGAAGGTTCAGATGTTTGCGCCGTCCGGTTGATGTCGCTACCGCTCCATGCTGGTTGGCCGCGAATCCGCCCACGTTGGTTCCGAAGCCGTACGGCATGGTGAATCGTTCGAATAGGAGAGCCCTGCAAGACGTTCGAAGAACGTCGAACGCCCCACACTTGTGGAGGAAAATTGACTTCCATCTAAATACTCGAACGCCCACGAAGATACATTATAAGTCTTTAATATCTAATAATGTTACTACGTACGCGCCCTTAGCCTTCGGGGGCAGGGGGGGTCGGAATTTTGTTGTGCACAATCATTTGTAAAACCGCCCGCGGGGGTGGCGTGCTTTTTCGTGAGGAGCGTCAGTGCTCCTTGGAGATGATTACGCACAATCTCTTCTGACAAAATGGTTTTTTGCAGTCAGTTCAGTCATCAGAGGGCGGTGTCGAAAACCGCGCGGGCTGACCAGTTACAGTTACAGCGACATCGGCTTTCCAGCGAAGACTACCTTCTAGTCCTAGTACCGCCGCCTAGACCCAAGTCCAGTTCTGGCCCTCACAATTACATGTGAGGGGCGGTAGCCACCAGCCGGCTGCCTGCCAACGTGCAGTCCCAGAGCAAAAAGGAGAGCTGTTGTGCGACGCCTCAAAAATATGTCCTAACTGCTTCCAGGGGATAGGGGTCAAGTGGCGCTTGCCAATCTACTTGACCGCCGAGGTGGAGGGGCCGGCGCACGCGGGGCAGCCGGACCATACACAACGGCTCTCCGCCCAAACCCTATCCTGAGCACGCACAAATGCCGTGTCCGAAAAAGTCTTCCAATCAGAACGAGTGCCACCAATTTCGTCTAGCTGCTGGGTCAGTAGCTTGAGAAAATAGTGTGGGGAGGAGGCTGGAGGTCGGCCTTGCTGCTGAGCCACATCCATTGTGCGAGAAGCCGGCATGCGCATCACATGGCTTAAGCACTGCATTGATCGCTTTGCCACAAGGCTCTCAATTGGCTCAGCGAGCTGACTGCAAACTGATACTTTCTCAAAAGAGATTGTGCGTAATCACCTCCAAGGACCCCTGACGCTCCTAGCTCGGGTCGAAGACCAGGTAAATATCATCGAGAAACAATCAAGATGGTTTTGCCAAGGCCAGCTCAGGACCTCGACGGCACCCGACTTGGATCATCGTTCCTAGGCCCTATGGCACCTTTCTAGCGTTCGCGGGCAGCCGGGGATGCCTTGGGCCTTTTCGACACATGGCTCTCTACCACCCCCGCCAGACGCTAAACAACGGTCAAATGACCTCCCTGTGCGTTGGTGGCGCACGCTTCCCACGTGTACAACACACATGTACTGCACACAACACGTGTGTGTGTCCGGGACGGCAGCCAAGCACAGAGCACAGGCGCAGGTGCCGATGCTGCTGCCGCCGCCGCCACGCCACTGCAGGACGCATTAGACGACGACAGCGGGGAGGGCGAGCCCGACGACGCGGGTGAGTCGGCTGGTGGCAGGGACAAGGTGTACGGCGCCGCGCTCCACTTTGACATTGCGGGCGGGGAAAAGAGCGCGAGCCCGGAGGCGGTGCGCGACGCGGACGCGGACGTGGGCGCGCACCACGGTGGCGTCGACTCCGGGACAGCGGCCGGCGGCGCAGCCGGGGCGCCTGCAGATGCGCTGCTGCCGCGCGTGCGTCCGGCGGCGCAGCGGCCAGGCGCCACTGCAGATGCGCGCGCGGCGTGCGAGCTGCCACCTGGGCTGAGGGAGCTCGCGCAGGCAGCGACCGCACGGGCGGCAACGACGGCAAATGGCGGGGGTGCGGCCGGCAAGGCGCCGGCCGCGGCCTCGCCGCGTGGGCCAGCGGGTGCATCCTTGGCAGGTGCCGCCGGGGCTGCCGCGGCTGGCGACGCCGCGGCGCTGCCAAGGGGCAACGACCGGTCTGCGTTCACCACGGTCACCGTGTTCCTGCCCATCAACAAGGCGCCCGGCGCGGCTGCGACGGGCGCGCCGCGGTCGCCGTCGCTGTCGCCAGCCGCGCCAGCTGCGTCTGAAACTGTAGGAGACAAGGTACCCGGCGAGGCGGGCGCCACCGGCAGCGCGCCGTTGCCGTCGCCGGCGGCCGCGGCTGCGGCGGCGGCCGTGGCTGCGATGACTGCGGGTGAGAGTTGGGATGCGAGATGGGATGGGTGGGAGATGGGATGGGAGATGGGATGGGAGATGGGATGGGAGATGGGATGGGAGATGGGATGAGAGATGGGATGGGCGATGGGGTGAGAAATGGGATGAGTGAGAGATGGGATGGGTGAGAGATGGGATGGGTGAGAGATGGGATGGGAGATGGGATGGGAGATGGGATGGGAGATGGGAGATGGGTGTGAGATGGGATGAGAGATGGGATGGGTGAGAGATGGGATGGGAGACTGGATGAGAGAAGGGATAGGATGCGCGCATCGTGTGCGGCATGCTTTTGCTTTGCCCTCGCTTGCCAGGGCAGTGGGGGGAGGAGGGGGGGCGAGTGTCGTCGCAGGGAGACCGCTCATCCCTGCCCCCCCTCTCTCCCTCCCTCATGAGGGACAGCAGGTGATCACCTGCTCTGACGCAGGGGACGGCGTGGGTAACAAGGCTCCACGGGGCGCGCCGGGCGCAGGGCTGCTGCCAGACGCTGTCGTTCAAGCTGATTGCTGTCTTGTCGACAGGGCGCGGTGGCGGCGCCGCTGGCAACGCACGCGCAGCAGCCGCGGCGCTGAGCAGCCGACTCGCCGCGCTGCAGTCGAATGCGTTAGGTGGGCGCGTGCACGCGCGTGCGACCAAGGCGACGCGCACGCGCTATGCCGCGATACGAGCGCCAGGCCACACGCGTGCGCGCGCACAAATGCACACACACACACACACACACACACACAACTACTAGCCCTCCACCTGCTCCCATTGACAGCTTGCGTGCCGTTGCCATGGCTGCGCAGCGTCTGGGTCTGGGCCTGGGTCTGGGTCTGGGCCGGCGGCGCGCCGCAGGTGCCTGGGGCGGAGCTGGTCGGCGACCGTGCGCATGCCGAGGCGGTGCGCCAGGCGGCAGTCGCCAAGTACCTGGAGTAGCGCAAGAACCGCACGTTCCAGAAGAAGGTGCGGCTGCACCGCGCACGCGCCAAGTACATTACATTTTCGAGTCGACTCAGCTCTCATTACTTACATGATCACTCACGTTGACATGAACTATTTGGATTTCCAATGTTTTTGATTGTACACCGCGGCACGCACACGCCGCGCGGCTGCCCGCATGCACAGCGCACACCTGCGCACAACACAAGGCTCGGGCCGAACGACGCACGCGCGCGCGCACCCGGCTCGCTCACGCGCTCACGCACGTTTCCACCTGCCCATGTAGGTACGCTACGAGTCGCGCAAGCGGCTGGCCGAGTCCCGCCCCCGCGTGCACGGGCAGTTTGTCAAGGCAACCGAGCGGGAGGCGATGGCTGCAGCAAGCGCGAGCGCGGACGCTGCCGCAGACGCTGGCACCGGCGGCAGCAACCAGCCCGATGGCGGCGCTGTCGTTGCTGCGCACTCGCCGGGCGGCGCGCGCCTTGGGCGCAGCGGCTCCGGGCGTGCGGTCAAGCGGGGCGTGAGCGCGGCCCCAGCCCCGGCTGCTGCGCCCAGCGCCGGCGACGGCGGCGGTGCGCGTGAGGAGCACGACGTGGCGGCGGCACTGTTTGCGATTGCAGGCGGCGGCAGCGGCACCAAGCGGTGGCGCCGGGGCGGAGACCCCTAGCAGCACGCGCCCCCTCCGCAGCCGGCAAAGCAGCCGCAGCAGCAGCAGCAGCAGCAAGAGGAGGATGAGGAGGACAACGAGGAGTATGACGAGGACGAGGAAGTGGAGGCGTGCAAGGGGGGTGGGGGCACGACGGCGAGGGGTTGGAGCCCTAAGGGTGAAGAACTGCGATCGGGACTGTGATCGGGACTGCCAGTTCCGATGGTCTGGCAGCTCGACCAAAAGCTTATCTGGAAGAACAACTAAAAAAAGAAATGTGCAGCGAATTGTAGAGCAAGATTCAGGTGCAAGATTCAGGTGCAAAGAGTGTGTGTACAGAAGTGCCAATCGGGCAATCAGCCTGTTTTTTGTATTGTGTTGTTCGTGCGTTATTGTGTCATTGTGCGCGCATCATGTGTACTACCTTCTCGGCGCCTCTCGCAGCTCCCAACTGCTGCCTGCCCACTGTCCTCTTCGCACATGCCCCGCTGCCCCACCCACGCGTACGGTCCCCGTTGCTACTGCAGTAGCAACCGAGCAGCCTTAGGCTTTAGTGTTGAAACCCTAAACCCTAAACCCTAAACCTAAATCCTACGCGCCGAGCACCGTCTTATGCGCCTCTAGAGGTGTCTCTGACTGTAATACGCATCATCACTGGTTCTGCCTGCCTTGCCCCGCCCTGCTCTGCGCTGACAGGCTCCCAAATGCTCACCGCCTCAAAGCCAGAACCGCCCCCTCTCTGGGGCCGTATGGCGACTGCCTGACCTTGGCGCATGCTTGCAGGAGTCATCTTACGTCGCGGGAAGCCAGCAGGAATGCGGTCAAGCCATAGTGGGAGAGGGAGAGGAATCCGTGATGAGTGACCCCGGATGAGTGACCCGGGATTGAGACTGGTGGAGACTGGCCGGCAGGAGCTGGTTCTCAACAGAGAGGACGCCGTCGTCGTGCTGCAGCTATGCGGTCAAGCCGTGGAATGCAGACAGGGTCGCCGCTGGTGGCAGCATGAAGTGTCGCCCATAAACATAAACACGACGGCGCCGCCGCACTTCGTAGTCCGACTGGTAGAGAGACTGTCTGCACTCGGCGCAGCTAGTGGCTATGCGGTCAAGTTATGGTGGGCTGCAGGGGGCGTCAGCAGCAGCAATAGCTGTGTCAGCTCCAGTAATAGCTGGAGCTTGTGTTGTGATCAGTGTTCTGCTTGGATTAAAGGCCTGCTACCCCCAGTGCGCACCCATTTATCTTTGCCATTGTCGCTCGCCCTCCCCTTCTCACTTCAGCCGCCCCAGCTCTGGCATGGCGCAACCCCTCCCCCTCATCCACTGCAGCAGCAGCAGCAGCAGCAGCAGCAGCAGCAGCAGCAGCAGCAGCAGCAGCAGCCGAGCAGTGGGAGCGACGGAAGTGGCAGTGGCAGTGACATCGACGTCGGCATGTGCGGCGTGTCGGCCCTGGGAGCAGCGGCCGTGCCCGCGCAACCTGCCCCCGTGGATCCGTGTCGGCACAACCTGGGCCAGCCTGGCAGGGGCAAGAGGAAGGAGCTGCTGCTGTGTGCCGCATCAGCTGCAATGCGGCACACAGCAGCATGCGAGCGCGGCATCTCGATTTCCTCTCGGCAAAAAAGACACTTCGTTCGACTGCCAGAAAGAGACTTTGTTCGGCCGCCAGAAGCCGTACAGTCACCATGGTGGCTGGTCGGTGCCAAGTGAGTGTTGGGTGCCCCCCGGAACCACGCGGAAGACGAGTATTTGCGGATTTATTTGATCTCGCGGTGAGTGGATCGCGCATCGGCTTCTCAGGGGGTGCATGACCTGGTGTGTATGAGCTGGTGTGATGATGACGATGATGGATTTTACAGTCGTGTGTGCATGGTGCGCCTTTTATGCGTGCGCCCTCTGACCATTGCACGAAGGCCCAGGCAGCTACCATGGAACTGGCGGACGCCGAGGGGTCAGCCACTGAGGAGTCGGACGCGTCCGCGGACGCTCCTCTCAGTGACTTTCAGTGGGGGCCCCTCTGTGGCATGACAACGCGCGCCATGATCGCGAGCGCTGAGGGGTCAGCCATCGAGGGGGCATCCAGCCAGGTGTGCACGCTCGCAACATCGCATGGTGCCATGCGCATGGCACGCATGGCGCTGGACTTGGACCAGAGGACCAGAGGACTTGTGCATGACGCACCCTCTGTTGTGTATGCACCCCCTCTGACCCATCCACGTGCACACACGCAGGACCAGACAGCTACGGTGAAACTCGCGGGCGCTGAGATGGCAGCCACTGAGGGGTCATCCGCTGAGAGTTCAGCCCTGACTTACGTCCCGGTGCGCACGCTCGTACATCGCGGTGCATGCCCCCCATGCATACACCACCTGGCATGGCGCATGTATGGCACGCATGGTGCAGAGGATTGCGCAAGGCTCAGAGGACTGACCCACTTTTCCATGCCCTGCCCTCCAGGCGCTGGCGAGCATGCCGGCGTTTCGTGTGGTGCTTGACTTACTCCTCCGCTCCGGTGCATCGGCAGAGGGTCTGGCTGTGTCAGTTTGCCGGGAGTGCCATCAGCGCCTCGCAGAGCACGACGCGGCAGCGGGCGACTCTGCTGACACGTCGGCCATTGTGGCGAGCATGCACAGAGGCTGCAGGGGGGCTGCCTTTATGAGGGCATGTGGCGTGGGGCATGAGACCGCGGCACGCTGGCTGCTGGCCTACCTTCCTCTGGACTGCCTTCCTCTGGAATGCGGACATGCGCTGCTGGCGGCAGCCTCGCAGGGGCATGCATCGGTTGTGGGGTGGCTTCTGAAGTTCACAACCCACCCTGGGCGAGACGATTGCCATCGTGGAGCGGTTCTGCTAGCAGCCTCGATTGATGGTCACGCACCTGTCGTGCGCGTGCTACTGGAGTCGCTAAGGCATGCGCCGCGTGCCGACAAACTGCTCGACACGGCACTGATTTCAGCCGTCGAGCAGGGCCACGAAGCGATCGTGCTCAACCTCCTCAACGAGCTGCGTTGTGAGCCAGGCCATGCTGAGTACTGGCCTGGAGCTCTTCTGGTGTCTGGAGTGGAGCTCAAGCACGAGTCGGTTGTGCGCGTGCTGCTGAGCTGGCTGCAGCACCATTCGCGTGAGTACCAACGGGGCCTGGCCCTGGTGTTGGCAGCTCAGCACGCGAACGTAGACCTTGTGCGCCTGCTTTCAATTAAGCCACGTGAGTGCGCCACCGACAGCAGCGATGAAGCGGCGCTGCTTATTGCAGCCCAGGATGGACTGTCATCCATCGTGCGCCTGCCCCTGGAAGGCCCACGACACCCCCGTGCGGACTGCAACGACGAACTCGCACTGGTTGCGGCTGCAGAGGGTCCTGGGAGTGGGCACGCGGCCACCGTTCGAGTGCTGCTGGGCTCGCTGCAGCAGCACTCGTCACCTACTGCCTTCATGCGTGGCCAGGCACTGGTTGATGCGGCCAGGTGCGGTGGTGCAGCTGCGGCCATCCGCCGCCTGCGTTCTCTGTGGGAGGTGGCTGATCGTGCGCAGGCGCAGGCGCAGGAGAGGGCGGATGCGGTGGCGGTGGCGGCAGAGCTTCTGGCAGAGGAGGCGGCGTGCGAGGCAGCCACATCCAAGCCTCAGAAAAGCAAGAAGAGCAAGGGCAAGAAGAAGGCTGCGCAGAGGCAGGCGCAGGCCGAGGAGCCCGCCACAGCGCGCGGCAAGGGTGGCGCAGCTGGAGGCTGGGAGGCAGCGGAGGCGGTGGCAGCGGTAGCGGGAGCAGCAGACCCGGCGGCAGTGAGGAGCAGAGATGCGGCGGCGGCAGAGCAGGTGGCACAGGACGGGCCCCTGCCCAAGGGCAGCAAGACAGCGGGGGCACAGAGGCAGGATGCACGGCCCGCCTCGGCAGGTGCGGCAGAGGCATGCGTGGAGACAGGGAAGGGGTCAGCTGGGAGGGAGGCAGAGGCGCAGCACAGTGCAGCGATTGAGGGAGATGACGAGGCAGCGCTACAACAACCAATGCAGTCCCTGGACGCATCAGAGCGGCACGGCAAGCAGGCAGCAAAGGGAGAGGCAGGTGAAGGGGAGACAGCAGTGACATCGGCGGCAGGAGCATCGGACGTGGGCGGGGCCAGCACCTCTGTGGCAGCCGCGCCCCCGATGCGGCTGCTGCACGCACAGAGGGCGGAGCAGCAGGCAGCCTCATCAGCACAGGCAGCACAGCATGGCATTGGCTGCGCTGCAGGCGCAGATGGCAGAGCGGCACGCAGCTGAGGCAGCTGAGGCGATGGCTGCGCTGTAGGCACAAATGGCAGAGCGGCATGCAGCAGAGGCAGCAGCAGCGATGGCTGCGCTGCAGACGCAGATGGCAGAGCAACACGCAGCGGAGGCAATGTTATCGCTGCAGGCGCAGATAAGTGAGGTGCAGGCCTCCGCAGAGCAGCAGGCAGCTTCCGCAGCAACTGAGATCGCTGCGCTTCAGACCGCAACACAGCAGCAGGCTGCAGCGTCAGCAAAAACCGTCACTGCGCTGCGTGACCAGATGAAGGCGCTGCATGCTCAGATGGCTGGGGTGCAGGCGCAGATGGCCGAGGCGCAGGCCGTGGCGCAGCAGCAGGCGGCCTCCGCAGCGCGTGCGATGGCCGAGCTGCAGGCGTCGGCGCAGCAGCAGGCCGACGCTTGCAGCGCTGAGATGGCCGCGCTGCATGCTCAGATGGCTGAGCTGCAGCCAGCGCTGCTGCGGTGCACTGCGACCGCACTGGGTGCGACACTCCGGCCGGCGCTCAGTGCCTCGTCAGCACTGCTCAGCCACCCGGTGCTGGGCGCTGCGCTGAGAATCGTGCGAGCGGCAGCGTCAGCGGGGCCCAGCGGTGTCACAGGCCCCAGCTGCGCACCGCTTCATGGCAGCCGAGGGGAGCAGGGGCAGCAGCAGCAGGGGCAGCAGCGGCCGGCTGCAGGCGTTCCTTCGGTGGTGGCAACGGCAGCAGCAGCGTCCGTCGCAGCAGCGTCGGTCGCAAGGCGGCGGCAGCGGCGGGAGCGCGACGACGAGTCCCTGTGTGTAGTGTGTATGGACGCGGCACGCAGCGTCACGCTGCTGCCATGCACCCACCGCGTGCTTGCGCGGGCTGCTGCGCCAGCGTGTGCGCGGCGAGCGATGAGGTGCGTGTGCGTGTGCATGAGAGCACTGAGTAGAAAGGGTGCGCATGCGGGTTTTACAGGTTTTACACGTACGCGCCCGGAGGACCCCCGGGTCTAGGCTACACGTCTAGGGGAGCTCTACTAAGAGAGACCACAAGGCCACACAGTGCGCCAGCCTACCAGTGCGCATGCGGGGAGGGCAGGCAGCACTCGTCTGCGTGCGTGTGTGCTGACGCTCCTGCTACCTGCCTCCTGCCTGCCTGCCTGCCCCCCCGAAGTGCCCCATGTGCCGCGCGGCCATCCAGGGCGTACTCCAGGGCGTCAGCGTGCTGTGCGAGTAGAGGCATAGAGGTGGAGAGTGGAGTACGAGAGTGGAGTACGAGTGGAGGATAGAGGTAGAGAGGCATCCATGGCGCGCTGGGACTCCCACACTGTGAGTGTGCATACTGGTAGACTGACAGAGAGACTGGCCAGACTCGGCACAGTGGCTGGGTTTTAGCTTAACCCCTGTAGGGAGCTAAATCACTGACGAACACAATGGTCGCTCTGTAGGAGCAGGGTGGGTCGCCGCTGAGGCAGCTGCTGCTTGTAGCATCATGGCTCCGCGGTGCGAGGCCGTCACGCAGCAAATGGCCACAGAGGGAGAGCGCTGCCGCCATCCGGATCCGGGTGGAGATTGTGCTCCGTCTGCCCTACTGCAGGAGGGATGTGGTGGGACACGGGTTGGCAGTGGCTGGATCTAGCGTCCTGCTTTCGAAGTTTGTGGACGGGCACCCGGCTGCGCTCGCTTGCCCTACTGCAGGAGGTCGGCAGAGCAAATGGGCCGGAACAAATGGGTGGGAGGGAATGGCAGCGGAGCTAGAGGAGCTAGCCCCAAACACACGCAGCAGCGTGTTGTTGAGCACGATCGGGTAGGAGCGAAAGCGCGCCGGTCGCCTACAGTATACACGCAGTTCGTGCACGCGCACGCATCTCGCGCTGAGACAGACACACGAGCACCGCGGCACACTAAACAGCACCCTCCGGCCGCTCGCTGCTGCGACACCCCCCCCAAGCAACACGCCAACACCAACACCAGCGCGGCAACGCACTGCTCTCCCTCCGCCCCACCCCCCTGCCACGCCCATGCGTTGGGAAACACGCAAAGCTGCCCCCCCCCACTACTCCTCTGGCTGCACAAACAGCGCGGCCTGCGGCGCCATCCCCGCATCCTGGAGGCTGATGCCCCCGTCGGCCCGCGTGAACACGCGCCGCGGGTAGCTGCAGACCTGTGCGTGTGTGTGTTGGCGGTGGTGGGGGCATGCCATCAGTTGGTGCAGTGCGAGAGAACCCCTAGACGTGTAGTCTAGGCCTTAAATCACGCCCCGGGGTCCTCCGGGCGCGCACGCGTAAAACCTGTAAAACTAGTGTGAGAGAGAGAGCCCCCCCCCCCCGGTTTACAGTTAACACTTAACAGTGAACCGTCAATGAAGTACAGTTAACAGCGCGCACCCACCGGACGTGGGATTGAGGGAGCAGCGTAACGAGGCTAGCTACCATAAGGGTGAGAGAGAGACCCCGCCTGCCCCTGCACACAAGCCGTGCAGCCTGACCTGCACGAACCGTTTTGGAAAAGAAAGATGCGGTGCCATAATAACACACACACACACACACACACGCACACGCACGCACGCACACGAACACACACGCACGTACCAGCGTGAAGTCTGCGTACGCGACGCCGTCGAGCGAGTAGACGAAACCAAACACGGCAAAACAAACACACACATGCACACACACACGCACGGGTCTAATGCGCCATCAAAGGCGTCCGACGGACTGTAAAATCGACCACCACGCACGCACCAGCGTGAAGTCTGCGTACGCGACTCCGTCGAGCGAGTCGACGAAAACAAACACGGCGCCCATCGTGTGGTCCGCGAGGAAGCGGCGCGTGACGTTGCCGCCGTCGGGCAGCCGCAGCCGCACGAGCGCGGTCGGCGCGTCGGTCGCAGACGACGGAGGCTCTTCCGGCAGCGACGCCTTGGGGGGGGGGGGCGGCGGCAGCGTTTAATGTCAGCAGTGCAGCTCGGGCAGGCAGGCGCGCATGCACAGCTACGGGTCAAATGTTGACAGCTGCTGGCCTCTTCCCTAGGGTGCGCTTGCAAGCACCCTAGTGTAGAATACGCCAACACAGGCCTGCGTCCGAAAAACTGTAAAATCGACCACAACCGCGTGCACGCAGGCACACGCACAAACATGCACACACGCACACACGCGCAAGAACCTTGGCGGACGCGCGCCGGGACTCCACGCTCGCCACCGCCACAGCGCGCCGTGTCTCCTCGGCCTGCTCCGCCGCGCGCGCCGCGCCCTCCTCGGCCTCCCGCACCCGCTCTTTGGCCTCTGCGTGTGTGTGCGCGTGTTTATGTGCCCTCCTCAGCTTGCTCCGCTGCGCGCGCCGCGCCCTCCTCGGCCTCCTGCGCCCGTTCCTAAGTCTCACGCCTCAAGCTCCACGCGCCGCTTCACATCTCACTCCCTGCCTGCCGCAAGCAACTGCTCGTACCCCCCCCCCCCAAAAAAACCAATCTGCGAAGAGTCGCTCCCTCCCTCCTCTCCCTCCCTCTCCCTCCCACCTGCCGCCTCCCGCTCCGCGCGCCGCTTCACCTCACGCTCCCTGTCTGCCGCGAGTGACTGCTCGTACTCTGCGTTCTGCTCCTGCAGCAGCAGCCGCGTGTAGTCGCGCTCCGCAAGCTCAGCTCGCTGCGCGACCAGCAGCGCGCCGTGACGCTCGACGCACCCCACCTGGTGCAGTTTAGGGTTTAGAATTTAGGGTTGCGGGTTTAGGGTTGCGGGTTTGGGGCGTAGGGTTTAGGGTTGCGGGTTAAGGGTTAAGGGTTTAGTGTGTGTGTGTGCGTGCGAGTGAGTGCGTGCGCGTGTGTGATTGTGTGTGCGTGTGATTGTGTGTGTGTGTGTGTGTGTGCACGTGTGCGTTTGTGTGTGGATGTGCGCGTGTGTGCATGCGCGCGTGTGTGTGTGTGCGTGTGTGTGTGTGCACGTGTGCGTTTGTGTGTGGATGTGCGCGTGTGTGCATGCGCGCGTGTGCGTGTGTGTGTGTGTGTGTGTGCGTGCATGTGTGTGTGCGTGTGTGCGTGTGTGCCAGTGATGCAGAAAGTGTTTTGGCGTAATGGCGATCTTGCGACGCGTGGAGGCCCCAGCTGGGCCTGCCGGCCCGGCGCTTCTACGCGGGCTGTGGCGTGATTATACGGGGCCTTTTTCCCGGGGGCTGCGCCCCCGGATCCCCGCTGTCCAAAGTGTTGTTGTTGGTTGAACGGAGTAGATTTTTTTGCTGCTCTCTCATTTCTCTCTCTCCTTATATCTTGCTTAGTTCTCCTACTTTGCCTTTTCCCTGTGCCTCACAAACATCACAACCACAAACCCACACAAAGCGCGTCGATTCTGGGTGTAAATTAGGGGTGTCCCTGATGCAAATCTGCATGTACACATCACCCTGCGCCTGCGCCGCTCTCTGCAGATGCGTGGGTGGCTCAGCACACACAATCTGCCCCTACAGCAGACAAGTAACTAACTCGTCTGCTTGAGTAGAGCGCTGCGGCGGGTGTGCTACCAGCCCCGCTTCTGGAGGTTTGGGGGAAGGCCTCTGGATCAGCACACACAATCTGTCCCTACAGCAGACAAGTAGCTTACTTGGGCGTAGCATGACGTGAGGCGCCCCCTCCCCCCTACTGGCTCGCCTGCATGTAAGCCGCGGAAGCCAGAGCAACATTGGAATTTTGAATTTGATGGCGTCCTTAAAAATATTGGTTTTCAGGCTATGGAAGCAGTCTCTCAGGGGTCAAAACAACTGAGCACGCACGCCCAGGCAAGCTGTCGCACGTGGCATGTTTGCATGCATGCATGCAGTGGGCGCAGCCCCCGCAGGTGATGTAAGAACCAGTGATGCATTGTGTTTAATACTAGAGAATGGCATGATCTGCTGCAGGAGCCAGGCAGGGGGGCTGTTACACTTAAATCAAGCAAAAGTGTGACCAATCACCTCGCCTCCTCCATCTCCGCCCCCCCTAGCGATCATTGCGCGAGCTGAGCGCTGATTGGATCCGATGCTCGCCGCCCAAGGCGCCCTACGCGCAAGGCAAAACGCGGCTTCGCCGCGTCCCGCCGCGCCACGCGCGGGTCCCGCCAAACGACCCGAAAATATGCGAAAGCATGCGCGTATAGTACTTTCTGCATCACTGGTGTGTGCGTGTGTGCGTGTGTGTGCACGTGCGTGTTCGCATGTGAGTGTGATTGTCTGTGCATGTGCGTGTATATGTGCGTGCGTACGAGTGTGTGTGTGTGTGTGTGTGCGCGTGTGTGCGTGCGTGTGTGTGCGTGTGCGTGAGCGCATGCGTGTGTGAGCGCGTGCGTGTGTGTATCTGTGTGTGTGCGCAGGGGGATGCGCACATGCGTGGTGTCAATCGCACGCACGGAGTGCGACGAGGGGTGTGCGCCCCCCCCCCCCCCCCCCCTTGGCACGGGGTTTAAGGTAAGGGTGTATGGGTTTAGGTTTGAAGGGATTTAGAGTTTTGGGGTGTAGGAGTGCGACGAGGAGAACTCCCCCCGGGAACAAACACCAGGTCAGTGTTTTCCTTTTCAGGTGTTTTAATTAATTATTCCACAGCCGGATTTTGCTTTGACCGCATTGACTGTTGACCTCCCGTTGACCGTTTGTCCTCATATATAGGTCAGTTGAAAGCTCTTGACAAGCTCTGTCTGGCGGGCTCGTTCATCCATGCATCCACTGAATGGGTTGAAGTGTGTTCAAGGTCAAAATACAGCCGGAATACAGCCACATGGTTGTGCAGAGCCGAAAAGGAAATCACTGCACCAGGTGGTTGATTTTACAGTCCGTCGGACGTCGTTGATGGCGTGTTAAGACTCTGGGGAAGAGGCCGGTCGCTGTCAAAAGTAGCCCCCTAGTATGCCATCTGCCATCACGATTGCTGTGCACGCGGCGCGCGTCTCAAAGCAGGCAACAGACACACGCACACACACGCACACACACACACACACACACACACACACACACACACACACCAGGTATGCGAGCATCGCGTCCGCGTCCATCACGCCCTGCACCGCGCCGACCAGCTGCACAGCGTTTGCCGGCGTCGTGTTAAGCAGCGCGACGCACGGCAGGCGCGACACGCCGAGCCGGTGCGACAGCTGGAACGCGTCCGTGTGGCGCACGTCGCCCCCCCACGACACAAAGTGCTCGTTGATGTAGGTGACCAGCTCGGGGTTGGTCAGGACCTGCACGCGCACGCGGTTTAGGGTTTAGGGTTTAGGGAGGTTGATGCGGTGAATGCCACCAGGTCAGGGTTGGTCAGGACCTGCGCACGCACGCGGTTTAGGGTTTACAATTCAGGGTTTAGGGTTTAGGGTCCAGGGTTCAGGGTTTAGGGTTCAGGGTTAGGGTTGAGGTTTTAGGGTTCAGGGCGCGCGTGAGCGGAGGAGGCGTGGGGCGTGACGCGCGTGCATGCATGGAGCAGAAGATGGGACGCATGGAGATTGATGTATGCCACATTCAGTATGTGACAAGTCACCAGCTTGGGGCTGGTCAGCACCTGCGCGCGCGCGGGCACGCGTGAGCGGAGGAGGAGGCGTGGGACGTGATGCGCGTGTATGCATGGGGCAGACGCATGGGACGCATGGGGCGTGACGCAACATGGGGCGTGACGCAGCATGGGGCGTGATGCAGCATGGGGCGTGACGCAGCATGGGGTGTGACGCAACATAGGGCCTAACGCAGCATGGGGCGTGACGCAGCATAGGGCGTGACGCAGCATGCATGGGGCGTGACGCATGGGGCGCGGCGCAGCATGCATATGGGGCGTGGCGCATGGGGCATGCAGGCGCATGGGGCGTGATGCAGCATGCATGCAGGCATGCCGGCGCATGGGGCAGGCGCATGGTCGCGGCGTGCGCGTGCTCGCGCGCGCACCTCGGAGCAGAAAGTGTCGCTGTCCTGGTGCTCTGAGGAGTGCAGGTAGGCCAACACAAACTTGAACTCTGTCTTGGCCTGGTTGATCGCTGTTTTAATGCCCGCCTCAACGAAGCGTGGGTGGCGGTCACCGTACGACGCCTTGAATGCCGCCACGAAGCGCCGCGCCTGCTCCGTGGGGTCTAGAGTATCCGGCAGCTGGGACAGGGCAGCCACGGTGCCGCGCACGCCGCGCATGACGAGGGAGGGCAGCACCCTGTCGCCCACGAACGCCGCCATCGTCAAGGAGAGCACAGACACGCTCCACGCAAGGCCCAGTGCGCGCCGCAACACGACGAGCGGGAGCCGTAGCACTGACCCCGTGACGTTGCGCACGACGCCAAACGAGCGCCGCACCTGACTGGGCGGTGCGGTGCCAGGCGCACTACCTGCTGCTGCGTGGCCTGGCTGGGGGCCTCGCGCATCGCCCTCCTCCGACATCCCCGCTGCACCCAGCTCAAAGTTCATCTGCAGGGCCATCTCTAAATTGCCGTTGTTGGCTTCCAGCAGGAACATGGCGCGCTGGGCGTCGCACCCCGCGACCTGCATGAGCTGTGCGATGTCCTCCCGCGAGGAAGGGGCAGGGGACGACATCGCGCCCGTCCGTGCGTGCTCACGGGCAACGTTGAAACGGATACCTGCGTAGTGGTGGGTTGATTGCTGGTGGCTCATGCCCCCCCATGCCCACACCTGACATGTGCATGGAAGGGGGTGCATGGAGGGGTGCGCATGGGAAGGGGGTGCGCATGAGAAGGGGTGCATGGAGGGGGCGGGGCGCATGCATGGGGAGGGGGTGCATGGAGGTGGCACGCGA
Source organism: Chlamydomonas sp. UWO 241 (assembly GCA_016618255.1). Taxonomy (NCBI): domain Eukaryota; kingdom Viridiplantae; phylum Chlorophyta; class Chlorophyceae; order Chlamydomonadales; family Chlamydomonadaceae; genus Chlamydomonas; species Chlamydomonas priscui. The sequence goes on along the minus strand of VFSX01000035.1, from coordinate 202,201 downwards.
CGCTGGTAGCCTGTGTCTGTGAAGCATCCCGGAGCGTCAGTGGAGGCAGGTGATGCGTTGCTGCGTGCATGCAGGCCAGCGGGCGAGTGGGTGCATGGTAGTTGGTGTGATTGCTCAGACGCAGGCCACGCCAGGGTGCAGGTCAGCCCGTGCATCAGCTCTGGGCCAGATCTGTTGCGGTCGGTACAGCGCCAGAGCCAACCTATCTTACCTGTGCTCTAGGGTGGTTCGTTTGCTTCACCGTGACGCGCCGATCGGATCGTGCGTTGTGCCGCACACCTCTCAACTCCGTTACTACCGTCCCACGCGTTGGGTGCGCTACGCGTTGGGTGTGCTCCGGCGGTTTTCGGAGACATCAGAGAGCAAACCCCAACCCTAACCCCAAACCCTGCACACAGCCGTCCAGCAATACAACGGGAGCGCCTTGACCCTGAGTAAAAATACAAGACCCCAAACATTGTTTTGTTGTTTTGGGGTAGAGGGGGGGGGTCAGGGGGTGCAGAATAAAAATTCTCAAACCCAACGGGTGCCCAACGGGTGCCCAACGGGTCCCTCAGTACACCCGGACCTTATCTGCCGGAGCTGAAACTTGGTGGGTAGCTTCGTGACATCGTTCCCATTCCATTGCGCTATTTGGGAGGCTGCGTAACCCAGCCCAGCTCCTGAAACTTGCCTCAGAAGACGGCCACACGCCCCGGTGCAGCCCCACACACCGAGGCCCCTTCCAGTTACAGTTACATCGGCTTTCCAGCAAAGACTTCCTCTAGTCCTAGTACCACCGCCTATACCCAAGTCCAGTTCTGGCCCTAACAATAACTTGTGAGGGGCGGGAGCCACCAGCCGGCTGCCTGCCAACGTGTAGTCCCACAGCAAAAAGGAGGCCCCTTCCACACCCTCCCAGCTATTGAACCAAATGAATGACCATGGATTTTTCATTCCTGTCGTTAGACGAATCCATCGCGTCCTTCCTCATCACAATCATAGGTCTGCAGAGCATGCTTGAGGGGGTGTGAACCGGTGGTTCACACCCATCGCCTGGTGTGGACCCTCACACCTTCACACCACTGCACTACCTGTTTTGTGTGTGGGGGATCTGAGGGTGGACTTGGACTCTTCTTGCCGAGAGGAAGCCAACGCACCAACTCCCGTGTCGAACGGATGCCAGAAAACAAAGGTACATCAAAATTCTGAGAAACTGTCGTCCCCCCCACACACAATTCCCATTTTTTGAGTGGATTCCTCCCTCGCGTAGGGAGGCGAAGGGGAATGGCACTGGTCCGGTGCGGAAATTCGAAGTTATTCGACATGGTGTCTGTTTGTAACTTAACTGCCCTGCCCCCCTGGCTCACAAAGACATAACTCGACAGACAGATGAGCTTCGTTTCTGTCCTGGGCCTTGCGGCTGCTGTTTGATAGTTCCGCTGGAACTCTGGAACTGACTGTGACCGCCGGCTGTGGATCTGTAACACTTCTCTGCTGAGAACCACTTTAAGGATTAGGGGGGTAATATGCTGCGGCTGCATCTGACGGCTATTTCAGGGAAGGTAAAGTACAGGCCGGGGGGTGATGATGGATTTTACAGTCGTGTGTGACGCACCTACCGGCTAGCGCATTCGAACTTGCTCGGCATATAGCACCCGAGCGCTGAAGACAGGTGGCTGGCGACTGGTGGGGGACTTGTGGGTCGGGGCTGGACCTAGACAGGGCACTCGGCCCCCAGATCTGGCTTCCTCCCCGTGGGAGCACGGCCGGGGTTCACAAGCCCGCGGGATCGCGCCCCCTAGACCTAGGGGTAGTAAATTAGGCCCTGAATCCACTGTGCTCCTACCGGCCAGAGTTCACCAGTAAACCCCGCATCACTTTCTCTCCCTCTCCCGCTCACTGCGTGGCCTTCCGGGCTTAACTAGTAGAGCTCCCCTAGACGTGTAGTCTAGGCCTTAACTCACGCCTTGGGGTCCTCCGGGCGCGCACATGGAAAAAAACTCTCCCGCTACGGCTTGACAGCATTCCTGCTGCCATCCCGTGACTTCCCGCTGGCATTCCGCTGGCTTCCCACGACTAGGACGACACCTGCAAGCGCACGCCAAGGTCACGCAGTCGCCATACTGCACAGAGAGGGGCGGTTCTGGCTCTTTAGTCGGCCAATACTGGGGAGCCTGCCAGCGCAAGACAGGGCCGGGCGGGGCGGGCAGAACCAGAAAAATTCATCAAATATTTGCGTGCAGGGACACCTCTAGAGGCATATAAGGCCGTGCTTGGCACGTAGGGCCCAAGCACCAGCAGCAGCGGGTACCGTGCACGGGGCAGCGGGACGTGTGCGGAGAGGGCAGCGGGCGGGCGGCATTCGGGAGCTGCGAGAGGCGCCGAGAAGGTAGAACACGTGACGACAATAACACAATAACGCATGAACAACACAATAAAAACAAACAAGCCGATTGCCCGATTGGCACTTCTGTACAAACACTCTCTTGCACCCGACTCACGACACAGTACAATTCGCTGCACTTTTCTTCCCTCTTTGTTTTTCTTCAAGATCAGATTTTGGTCGAGCTGCCTGACCAAGGCAACTGGCAGTCCCGATCACAGTCCCGATCGCAGTTCTTCCCCCTTGGGACTCCTAGGGCTCCAACTCCTCGTCGTCGTGCCCCCACCCCCCCTTGCACGCCTCCCCGTCCTCGTCCTCGTCATACTCCTCGTCGTCCTCCTCATCCTCCTCATGCTGCTGCTGCTGCTGCTGTGCCGGCTGCAGAGGGGCCACGTGCTGCTCGGGCTCCCCGCCCCGGCGCCGCCGCTTGGTGCCGCTGCCGCCGCCTGCCATTGCAAACAGCGCCGCCGCCACGTCGTGCTCCTCCCGCGCACCGCCGCCGTCGCCGCCGCCGGGCGCAGCAGCCGGGGCTGCCGCCACGCTCGCACCGCGCTTGACCGCACGCCCGGAGCTGCGCCCGAGGCGCGCACCGCCCGGCGAGTGCGCAGCAACGACAGCGCCGCCATCGGGCTGGTTGCTGCCGCCTGCAGCAGCGTCCGCGTCCGCGCTCGCGCTCGCGGCAGCCATCGCCTCGCGCTCGGCTGCCTTGACAAACTGCCCGCGCACGCGGGGGCGGGACTCTGCCAGGCGCTTGCGCGACTCGTAGCGTACCTACACGGGCAGGTGGCGACGTGCATTGAGCGCGTGAGCGAGCCGGGTGCGCACTCGCGTGCGTTGTTCGGCCCGAGCCCTGTGTTGTGCGCATGTGTGCGCTGCGTGTACCAGCAGCCGCGCAGACTGTGCGTGCCGCGATGTACGATCAGAAACAAGGAACTATAATACAGTTCATGTCAACGTGAACGATATTGTAACTAATACGCGCAACGTTGACTTGAACATGTCATGCGCTCGGGGTGTGCGCGGCGCAGCCGCCCCTCACCTTCTTCTGGAACGTGCGGTTCTTGCGCTTCTCCAGGTACTTAGCGACGGCCGCCTGGCGCACCGCCTCGGCGTGCGCGCGGTCGCCGACCAGCTCCGCCCCAGGCGCCTGCGGCGCGCCGCCGTCAGACCCAGACGCTGCGCAACCATGGCAACGGCACGTAAGCTGTTAGTGGGAGCGGGAGGGGCGGGAGGGGTGGTAGGCGTGTGTGTGTGCGCGCTCGTGCGCGCGCACGCGTGTGGCCTGGCGCTCGCATCGCGGCATGGCGCGTGACCGTCGCCTCGGTCGCGCGCGCACGTGCACGCGCCCACCTAGCGAATTCGACTGCAGCGCGGCGAGTCGGCTGCTCAGCGCCGCTGCTGTTGCGCGTGCGTTGCCAGCGGCGCCGCCGCCGCGCCCTGTCGCCAGGACAGCTATCAGCTGAACAACAGCGTCTGGCAGTAGCCCTGCGCCCGGCGTGCCCCGTGGAGCCTTGCCACCCGTGCCGCCCCCTGCGAGCAGGCGAGGGAGGGAGGGAGGGGGGGGGAGGGATGAGCGGGCTCCCTGCGACGACACGCGCCCCCCCTCCTCCCCCCGTTTGCGCTGGCAAGCGAGCGCAAAGCAGCTGCATGCCGTACATGACGCGCGCATCCCATCCCATCTCTCATCCCATCTCTCACCCATCCCATCTCCCGTCCCGTCTGCCATCCCATCCTGCATCCCATCTCATCTCCCACCCATCCCATCTCCCATCCCATCTTCCATCTCATCTCCCACCCATCCCATCTCTCATCCCATCTCCCATCCCATCTCCCATCCCATCTCCCATCCCATCCCGCATCCCATCTCCCACCCATCCCATCTCCCATCCCATCTCCCAACCCATCTCTCATCTCTCATCCCATCCCCCAACCCATCTCTCATCCATCCCATCCCCCATCCCAACTCTCACCCGCAGTCATCGCAGCCACGGCCGCCGCCGCCGCCGCTGCTGCCGGCGACAGCGACGGCGCGCCGCCGGTGGCACCCGCCCCGCCGGGCGCCTTGTCTCCTGCAGTTACAGACGCAGCCGGCGCGGCAGGCGACAGCGGCAGCGACCTCGGCGTGCCCACTGCAGCTGCGCCGGGCGCCTTGTTGTTCGGCAGGAACACGGTGACCGCGGTGAACGCAGACCGGCCGTCGCCCGGCGGCAGCGCCGCGGCGTCGCCAGCCGCGGCAGCCCCGATGGCAGCCGAGGACGCACCCGCTGGCCCGCGTTGCGCGGCCGCGTTCGGCGCCTTGCCAGCCGCACCCCCGCCATTTGCCGCCGCCGCGGCCTGTGCGGTCGCCGCCTGCGCGAGCTCCCGCAGCCCGGGCGGCAGCTCGCATGCCGCGCGCGAGTTGGGCGCTGCGCCTGGCCGCTGCGCCGCCGGACGCACGCGCAGCAGCGGCGCGTCAGCAAGCGCCCCGGCTGCGCCGCCGGCTGCTGTCCCGGAGTCAACGCCGCCGTGGTGCGCGCCCACGTCCGCGTCCGCATCGCGCGCCGCCTCTGGGCTCGCGCTCTTTTCCCCGCCCGCAATGTCAAAGTGGAGCGCAGCACCGTACACCTTGTCCCTGCCGCCAGCCGACTCGCCCGCGTCGTCGGGCTCGCCCTCCCCGCTGTCGTCGTCTAATGCGCCCTGCAGCGGCGCGGCGGCGGCGGCAGCAGCACCGGCGTCTGCGCCCGTGCTCTGTGCTCGCCTGCCGCTCCCCTTGGCTTGCGCGCGCGCCCCGTCGTCGCGTGCAGGCGTGGTCGCGGTCGTCGCCTCCTGCTCCTGGTCGGCACCGCCCCTCGCCTGCCCGCCGCCGCCGCTGCCCGCTGACGGCTGAGCGTCGGTCGCTGCGGTGCTCAGCCCGCTGCTGATGCCCTGCACCACGCCCGCGCTGCTGCTGTCCTTGGCCTTCTCGTCTGAGCCATCAGACGCCAGCATGGCCGTCGCCCGCACGCGGTTGTTGCGCCAGATGTGCTGCCACAGCGTGGACACCTGGGGTGATGTGGGAGCCGGGGGGTGAGCGTGTCAATGGGGTGGCGTCAAGGCTGACATATGCACAGGGGGGTGGTTGTGGAGGCTGAGAGCCCCGAGCACACAGCGACGGCCTGCCTGGCGTCCACCCCAGTCCTCACTCACTCCCCAATCACAACCCGGAGGCGAGATTTCGCGGAAAGGGTGACCATGTCATGTTCACACTTTTCGGGTCGAAATTCGCGAAATCCCAACCCGCTGTTGCAGGTTTGCGGGTTGGCTTACGGAAACACTGCGTCACCCACCTCGTTCTTGCGGATCGGCTTGATGAGGTAGTCGGCAGCGCCCGCCTCGAATGCCTGCAGCACGCTCTCCCGCGAGTCCTGCGTCATGCGCCGCGTGCCAAATGCACGTGTGGGGTTTGAGGGTTTAGGGCACATGTTGGGGTTTAAACCCTTAACCCTATAGAAACCCTGAGTGCGGGTTGTGAGACCACTGATGGCATGTGTGCTGCTGCGCCGCAGTCGCCAGCCCCAACGTAGTAGTAAGGGTGCCTGCCGTTACGGTGGTGGCAGTGTGCGTGCACGCGCGAATCACACATTGCCGCTCCGCACACCTGGGAGCTCATCACCACGATGGGCACGTCAAACACGTCGCCGTTGCCACCAGTCACCTCGCTCACCAGCTCAAAGCCCGATACCTCTGCAGTGCGGCACGGGATGCGCGCGGGGTTGGCACGCACGCACGCATGAGTGAAAGGAGCCACGGGGAGTGTCGCGTCCGTGCGCGGGGAGCGTCGGGGAAGAGGGGGGGGGGGAGGCGAGGTAATGTGCAGCACCATGTCATGTGTGTCCTGTGCGTGTGGGGTGGGGTGGGGGGGCTCGAGAGCGCAAGCTATAGCCGCACGTCGCATGGGTGCATGGACTCCCCTCACCTGGGAGCAGCAGGTCGGTCAGCACCAGGTCGTATCGCTGCACGCCGTCCACCTTTGCCTGGCGCAGCAGCTCCAGAGCTATTGCGCCATTCTCCGCGGTAGTGACAGAGTAGTTGCTGCAGGTGCAAAAGGTGATCACCCAGTGTGTAGTGTGTGCATGCATGCGCGCGACTCCCCTGTGGACCGCCACGCGCCGACAAAAGACGACGTAGGCGCGTGCGTGCGTGCCTCCTGCCCTCGTCACTTTCATTTTGCGCCATGCAAAAAAACACAATCGCATGCAATCGACCGAATTTGTGGCCCTGCAACCCTCCTGCTCCCACTGCACCTACCCATACTTCTTCAGCATAGCCGCCACCTGCTTCAGCGTCACCTGCGCATGCATGCGGGTCGGGGAGGGGGTCAGGAGGGCACCAAAAGCGTTGACACACTCCCCTCACAGCATTTGCAATGCCCCCTCCCCCGCGCGCCCCCCTGTGCTGCCCCCCCACTCCACTCACGCAGTCATCCTCCACCAGCAAGATGGAGAAGTGCACGGGCGCGGCGTCAGGTGGCGCCTCATGGGCAGCACACATGGCGCCAGGTGCGCAGCCCCACGCTGCTCCTGCTCCTGAGCCTGGTCCGCTAACGTGTGCCGCCGCTGCTGCTGACCGACTGGTGGGAATCTAGATCAATGTGCGCGCTCCAGGCGCGCGGGGCCACGAACGCGCGCGCAGTCAGTCCCTGCACTCTCCCGCACAAACACTGGCGTGTGCTCCTGTTTCGAACACTTGACAGGCGGAAACCAAGACTGGTGCACGCCAGGACTGATGCTGGCTTTGTGTGCTTATAGGCAAGGGGAGGAGGTGGCAACAAAATTGGCCGCAAACTGGCGGTGTGGGGAAACACATCATCTGTGGTGGGGTGCACATCTCTGTAGGGCGCATGCCCTGCGCCCTCTGGTGTATGGCTGAGACTGGTCGCCGCTCGATATCAGATGTGCACGGGAAGTGTGTGCGGACACCATGTCTGAACCGCGCCTGGTCGCTTCCCCAGTATTATCTCATGATTATCTTATGATTTGACTGGGCAATGTTGTGTGAACCGAGCCCAGTGCGTAGATCAGGTGCTGGTGTTCGAGGGGGGCGGGGGGGGGGGGGGAGGGGGCGGGGGGTATCGCGCGGGGGGAAACGGGGAGGACTTAAGCCAGGTTGAGTAGCACCAACCATCACTAGAATCACTTTGTAAAGGGATCTTGCTTAAGACGACCAGTATTAGTTAGTGCTAGATTAGTGGGCCAATAGTGACAGTGACTTCATGGTTTTATACCTTGGTTCCGCCCTCTGGCCATTTGAGGGGCTGGGTGTGCAGCCTGCACAGTGGTGCTGCTTGCTTGGCGCCCGCCACCAAGTGTGGATGGCGTTACCGTGGGCTACTTGTAGCTTGACCTTTTGTGGGCCTTGAGCCTTGTTTCTTTAAGTCCCACTGGAGCTTTGGAACCGTACGTGTGACCGCCAGAAGTGGATTGTAAAACTCTCATCATCATGACAGGCTCATCTGAGCGACGACTGCAGTCGTTGCTGCTTTCGTGGCGCTGATGCTGCCTCCCCCCCCCCCCCCCACCAAGCAGGGCCTCTTCAACCCTTCCCGTCCTCCCCTTGTACTCTCTCTCTTCCCCTCCCGAGTTAGGGTTCGGGGTTTTGTTGTTGCGGTTTCGGTTTCCGCCCGCCTCATCGAGTGATGCTCCTGGGGCACCAGCCACCCGTCAAACGCCTCCCTCCTCACACAAACTATTTTTACACGTCGGGGTTGGCGGTCGTGCTACAGACAGGCAGGTGCACGGAACATTCACCAACCTGCAGGCGTGGAGCAGCACAGCTCATGCAGGGGCAGCGGGGGTGGTGGCAGCAGCAGGCAGGAAGCAAGCAAGTTAGCAAGCTGCGGACACTGGCGCAGTAACAGTGCTCGTTGCTGCTTGTGTGTCGCATGGTGAGGGAGTAGACGCGCATGGCGAGCGGACGTTCTTCGGGGTGGCAGCCCGGACCTGCTGCTGCTGAGGAGCCTGTCGTTCCCTTCGCTCCTTCTTTGCCGCCGCCGAGCGGTGCTGGGGGGGCTGGAGCGAGGTCGAGTGGGACAAGCAGCAACACCAGCAATGATGCTGCACGGGACGAGAGATCTCTCGACGCGGAGGACAGCGCTAGTGGCGCGGATGCGCCACCAACGGCCATCACGCCTGTGAGGCTGGCACGCGCGCGCCTGTCGAGCGACGAGGGCGCACTTTCACATGCAAATGCCAAGCCAGGAACATCTTTATCCAAAGCCTCGGCACTGCCACCACCGCCGGCAGCTGAGCCAGAAGACGGGTCCAAGGACGGCAGAAGCAGTCCAAGGGTGGGCACGCCCCTGCCGAGCAGGATACAGCCGGCGTCCATGCAGCTACCCATGCAGCACGGCGCGGCGCTGCCGGAGGCGCAATCGCCCGCTGGCTCACCAGCAGCAGCAGCAGCAGCAGCAGGCAGTAGCAAGGTGGGTGCCCCGGCAGCGAGCGGTGGGCTGCCTGCCCAGACGCGCACGGCCGCCGTGGCGCACGCGGCAGCTGTGTCCGACAGATCCGGCGCGTCGCCCTCCTCCTCACCCCACGCCTCGATATCGTCATCGGCCGCGCGGCGGCGCAGCCGTCTGCCAGACGCCATACCGCCGCCGCCAGCACCGCTGCCGGGACCAGACGACGTGAGCGCTGTCGGCACGTCTGACGTGAATGACATTGGTGCGGCACTGCCCGCGCCGCCGTCAGCGTGGAGGCTGCCAGCGCCCGCGTTCGGGGGCGGTGGTGATGTCGAGACGCCGCGCATGTCCACCTCTGGTCTGCGCGCCCCGCCCCCCTTCTCGCCTGGCCCCGACTATGGCTCGCGCACGAGCAGCGCAGGCTACCCCAAGGTGCCATCCCCACTCAAGCTGCCGCCGGGTGCACGGCAGGGACGGGCACAGCAGGCGGCAGGCGGCGGGAGCGGGAGCGGCGGCACGCACGCGGGGACAGGCGCACTGATGCTGGATGCCATCACAGGCGCGCCGGCGCCGCTGGTGGTGGATGTGGATGACGATGTCCCCGCGCCCGGCATGTCTGAGGACCCGGTCATCCCGATGGGCTCGTCTCGCGGCGCGCTGCGCTCGCGCATGGCGACAGGAGGGTCACAGGAGGGCCACCTGGGCTCTGGGGGCCCACGCCAGTCGGCACCCCCTGGCGCTGCGAGGTCCAGCCAAGGCTCGTGGTTCACCACCAGCAGCGTGCCGCCGCCGGCGCCTGGGGGAGCCCCCGCGCCTGCCGTTGGCCAAGCGCCGCCGGGCGCGAGCCTGCTGCCCGAGGCTCCGCCGCTCGCGCCGCTGCCGCCGCCGCCGTTTGTGCCGCCCGCGCCCCCGCCCGGCCTGCAGCTGCCGCCCGGCCTGGTGCTGCCCCCGGGCGTACAGCTCCCCCCTGGCATGCAGCTGCCCGCACAGCTGCTCCCCGGCTTCCACGCCTTGCCGGGCTACGGCCCGCCCCAGGGGCTGCAGCTGCCCCCCGGCCTGGCGCTGCCCCCGGGCATGGTGCTGCCGCCGGGCATCACGCTTCCCTACCTGCAGAGGCCGGGGCCGCTGCCCGGCGTCAACCTGCCGCCCGGCCTGCCGCAGGGGATGTTCATCCCGCCCGGCGGCATGATGCCCCCCAGGGGCACGCCGCCCCCGCAGGGCATGTTCATGCCACCCGGGCCAAACGGCGGACCGCCCGTGCCCATCCCGCTCCCGCCGCAGCTCCCGCTCGGCTACAGGCGAGTGCCCTGTCTCGACCCAGTGCGTGCGCGTGTGCGGGGGTTAATTACCCCCACCCCTGCCAGGCAGCCAGCCAGTGTCATCCTGGAACTGAGTTGGGGTGTCGGGCGCTGGCGCCGACACAGGTCGTATACATCATAACTGGTGTCACACAGACTGAGATATCCATCATCATCATCACAGGCTGCCGCCGAACGTGAGGCTACCCTACCTGCCCCCCGGGGTGTCGTTCCCGCCGGGCATGAACTACCCGGTCGTGCTGCCCTCGGTGCTGCCGCCCGGCCTGCTGCCCCAGCCGCCGCCGCCGTCGCCGCCGCAGCAGCAGCAAGAGGAGCAGAAAGAGGGCAAGGGCAGCGGGGGAGGTAGCGAGCTTGAGTCGAGCGGCCCGAGCACAGGTGCGTGCGGCACGTGCGTGTGACGGCACGCGCCACCATCCCCTTGCGTGTGTGTGTGTGCGCATGTATGTGTGTGCACGTGCGTGCTTGTGCTTGCGTGTGTGTGCTTGCTTTTGTGTGTCTTTGTGTGCGTGTGTTTGTATATGTGTGTCTGTGTGCATGCATGCATGCTAGGGGTTTCCTTGGGGGCTGTCAGGCTGCTGTTTTTTGTGTGGAGAGGGCCTCCCAGACTCACAATCCCCATGCATGTGCGGGTGTCCTCTCTCGTCCTTCTGGTCCCCTGCTCCTTCAACCACGTGCCTGCATCATCATTAAACCGGGGCACCCCCCCTCCCCCCTCCGCCTCCCTCCTTCCCTCCACCCCACCGCCCACTGTAGGTGTGCCGTTGACTGGCCCCCAAGGCAGCTACGGCTGCAGCTGCAGCTGCTGATATCACCCCTCCTCCCCCCCCCTTCCCTTCCCCTCCCCTCCCCTCCCACTGTAGGTGTGCCATCGATAGGCCCCCCGAGGCGGCCACGGCTGCAGCTGCAGCTGCTGAGATCACCCCTCCTCCCCCCCCCCGCGCCCACTGTAGGTGTGCCATCGACTGGCCTCACGCCCACGTCGGCTGACGCCGAGGCGGCGGCGGCTGCAGCGGCAGCTGCTGAGACCACCCCCCCCCTTCCCCCCCTTCCCCCCCTCCCCTCCCATTTTAGGTGTGCCGTCGACTGGCCACCCGCGGCAGCTATGGCTGCAGCGGCAGCTGCTGAGATCACGCCTCCTCCCCTCCCCTTCCCTCGCTACCCCTCCCGCAATAGGTGTGCCGTCGACTGGCCGCCCGAGGCGGTTACGGCTGCAGCTGCAGCTGCTGAGATCACCCCTCCTCCGCCCTTCCCTCCCCTCCCCTCCCACTTTAGGTGTGCCGTCGACTGGCCCTGCGCCCACGTCGGCTGACGCCGAGGCGGCTGCGGCTTCAGCTTCAGCTGCTGAGATCACCCCTCCTCCCCCCCCCCCCCCCTCCCTCCTCTCCCCTCTCACTTTAGGTGTGCCGTCGACTGGCCCCGCGCCCACCTTGGCTGACGCCGAGGCGGCTGCGGCTGCAGCGGCAAATGCTGAGAAGGAACAGGCAGAGAAGGAGCCAGAGGAGGAGCTGGTGGCTCTGGACCCAGCGTACGACCTCGGCCCCATGCTGTGGGGCCGCCCGATCGGCATCCCGCCGCTCGACAAGGCGGTGAGTGAGCGCACGCGCGCGAGGCGCTGGCTGCTTTTGCATGCGCATGCGCATGCGCACCGTTATTTTTGAGTTTGGCGTTTGGGGCCGAATTTGGGAGCCGCGGAACGGAGCCGGAGTCTCAGTCACATGTCTCCAGGAAATAAAATTCAAATCCTGACAGCAGCATGACTCGTGTGCGCGCGCGAGGTGCTGGCTGCTTGGCACATGCACACTCACTCACTTACGCAGCCAACCAACCAAATGAGCATTGCTCACTCACTCACTCACTCACTCACTCACTCACTCACTCACTCACTCACTCACTCACTCACTCACTCACTCACTCACTCACTCACTCACTCACTCACTCACTCACTCACTCACTCACTCACTCACTCACTCACTCACTCACTCACTCACTCACTCACTCACTCACTCACTCACTCACTCACTCACTCACTCACTCACTCACTCACTCACTCACTCACTCACTCACTCACTCACTCACTCACTCACTCACTCACTCACTCACTCACTCACTCACTCACTCACTCACCCACTCACTCGCTCGCTCGCTCGCTCACTCACCCACTCACCCACTCACTCACGCAGCCAACCAACCAACCAAATAAACGAGTGTTCCATGACACGAGCCACGTGCACCGGCAATGCAAGCACGAGAACTGGCACAGACACACCCACACACACGCAGGCGCCCACACACACAGGCACAACCACACACACATGCAACCAGGCAATCACGCCCAACCCCACCCGCCACCCACCCACCCACCCACCCCACCCACCACCCCCACCCCCGCACTCCCCGTGGCACACACCCACACCCACCCACACACATGCAGGCGCCCACACACACAGGCACATCGACACACACATGCAACCAGGCTCCCCTGTCCCCCCCCTGCCACACACACACACACACCACCCTCACCCCCACCCCTGCCACTCCCCTGCCACTCCCCGTGGCATTGCACGCAGATCGACCCCCCGCTCATTGGCCCCCCTTGCCACACGTGCAACCAAGCACTCACGTCCACGCCCACCCGCCACACACACACACACACATACACACACACCTGACACATTCCATTCCATTCCAAAGTGTTACACGACTGCAACAGCACCCCCTGACACACACACACACACACACACACATACACATGCCACTCCCCGTGGCATTGCACGCAGACCGACTCCAGGCTCATCGGCCACCCCTGCCACACACACACACACAGACACACACACACACAAACACACACACACACACACACCACCCCTGCCACTCACCGTGGCATTGCAAGCAGACCAACCCCGCCCTCATCGGCCCCAACTGCATCATTCTGTCACACACACACACACACACACACACACACACACACACACACACCACCACCACCACCCCCGCCACTCCCCGTGGCGTTGCACGCAGATCGACCCTGCCCTCATCGGCCCCAACTGCATCATTCTGTCAGCGGTCGGATACATCTTTGCGACGGCGTGCCAGAGCTGGGACATCCAGGTCAGTGCCATCCTGCCCTGCCCTGCCCTGCCCTGCCCTGCGATGGCCATCCTGGCCTGCCCTGCCCTGCCCGCGATGGCCATCCTGCCCTGCCTGGGCAAGGATATGTGTTTACACACCCCAAGCTGCCCCTCCCTGTGCCCCCGCTCTCCCTCCCTACTACCCACCCACCCACCCACCCACCCACCCACCCACCCCACCCACCCACCCACCCACCCACCCACCTTCACTACTCGCCCTCCCCTCCCCCCAGGTTGGGTCGGGCGTTGGCGGCTGGTTCTACTTTGTGGCGGTGGCCGGCGGTTACCTGGTATTCTCGTCACGCTTACGCAAGGTGGGTGCGTGCCGCTTCCAGCCTGGGTGCCGCTTGCATTCTACGTTTGTTCCAACCTCGCTGCTGCTTCCATTCTACGTTTCTTCCAGCCTGGGTGCCACTGGGTGGGTGGGTGCCAGTTCCAGCCTTGGTGCCGCTTCCATTCTACGGCTCTTCAAGCCTGGGTGCCGCATGAGGAGGACAGCGCGTGTGTGTGCGTGCGCATGCGCTCCACTCCCCCTGCGCCCCTCGCACTCCCTCACCGCCCCGCCCCCCCTCCCGCCGTGCCCTCCCGCTCCCCTGCCCATCGCGTGCAACTCAAGCCGCTTGAGCACGTGCCCATCATCAGCCATGCGCCATCATCAGCCATCATCAGCCATTATCAGCCATCATCAGCCAGTATCAGCCATCACCAGCCATCATCAGCCATCATCAGCCACCAGCCACCAGCCATCATCAGCCACGTCCATGTGCCTTTATTTGGGTCTCTCTGCCACCTAGCCGAGCTTGTAGCTGGGGGTGGAAGCCAAACCAAGATACTTTGTATCTTGCTTGCAGTTACAGTTACATCGGCTTTCCAGCAAAGACTACCTCTAGTCCTAGTACCACCGCCTAGACCCAAGTCCAGTTCTGGCCCTAACAATTACTTGTGAGGGGCGGTAGCCACCAGCCGGCTGCCTGCCAACGTGTAGTCCCAGAGCAAAAAGGAGAGCTATTGTGCGACGCCTCCAAAATAGGTCCTAACTGCTTCTAGGGGATAGGGGGTCAAGTGGCGCTTGCCAATCTACTTGACCGCCGTGGTGGAGGGGCCGGCGCCTGAGGGGCAGCCGGACCGTACACCACGGCTCTCCACCCGACCCTATCCTGAGCACGCTCAAACGCCGTGTCCGAAAAAGTCTTCCAATCAGAACGAGTGCCACTAGTTTCGCCTAGCTGCTGAATCAGTAGCTTAAGAAAATAGTGTCGGGAGGAGGCTGGAGGCCGGCCTTGCTGCCGAGCCACATCCATTGTGCAGTCAAAAGTCGTACGAGGAAGACGAGAAGCCGGCATGCGCATCACATGGCCTAGCCACTGCATTGATCGCTTTGCCACAAGGCTCTCAATTGGCTCAGTGTCGCACGCCTGCCGAATATAAGTTAATCTGTGCCGGTCGACCAGGCGCACACCCAGAATGCGACGAAGGCAGTTAGAGTGGGCAACCTCCAATCGAGTCAGTTGTGTTTTAGTAGGGGCCCATGTTTCGCAGCCGTACAGAAAGTGGGGCAGCACGAAAGTGTTGTAATCTTGCTTAGCCAAGAAAAAGCTCAGCTGCTTCTTTTGAAAGCTTCTCCCTACCCCAGAGCTATCCCAGAGCTTAGCTCTGAGGGGGGGTTGGAGACTGTGCTTCAGCTTCTGCGTGAGCGCCCTAAACTCTGAGCTCTCACCACGCATGCCCGCCACCCCACCCCCCATGGCCCGCAGCAACCCTGGTACTACTTCGACATCGTGCTGTGCCTGACCTTCCTGGCCCTCTGGTTTGTCACATTCCCCGAGCAGATCGACGGCACGCCCAACACGCGCGAAATGCAGGTGTGCATGTGTGCGTTTGTGTGTGTGTACGCGTGTGTGTGTGTGTGCAAACACAAATGACCGTGTGTGTGTGTGTGTGTGTGTGTGTGTGTGTGTGTTCGTGTGTGTGTGTCTGACCTTCCTGGCCCTCTAGTTTGTCACCATCCCCGCGAAGATCGACGGCACGCCCAACACGCGCGAAATGCAGGTGTGTCGCTTGAAAAGGGGGGGGGGAGGGGGGCATGGATATTGCAGTCTGTGTAAGACACCAGTAGGGGGGGTTAGGCGCAGTGGGTTGGCACCGCCTCAGGGGGTTGGCGGCGCGCCTCAGGCGGTCTCGGCGCGCCTCAGGCCAGCTTGATCCGCGCAAGTGAAGGCGCCGCCTGAGACGCCACCTCAGGCGTTGGAATGTGGCTGGGCAAGCACTTGCGCATCTAAATGCTTGCGCACGAGAGCTTGTTGTTCTGTGCTGGCACCCAAGCAAGCTGATGTCTTGTGCGTGCGCGTGCGTGGCATTCATTTGGGGGGCACATTTGAGGGGGCACGTGTGGGGCAGGCGCACATCTGGGGCAGGCGCAGCGGGGCGCACATTTGGAGGGCACATTTGGGGGGGGGGGGCACACATGTGGGGGGGCACATTTGGAGGGCATGTTTGGAGGGCACGTTTGGGGCACATTTGGGGGGTGGCGCAGTGGGACACACATTTGGAGGGCACATTTGGAGGGCATCTTTGGGGCACATTTGGGGGTAAGCACAGTGGGGCACACATTTGGGGGGCACATTTGGGGGGGCACACATGTGGGGGGCACAGTTGGAGGGCACATTTGGAGGGCATTTTGGGGGCTCGATTAACGGAGGCGCGTTCTCGTCGCCGAGCCCTGGACCTAGCAATGCGGCGCTGCTGGTGACGAGGATCTCCGTGCCGCTGACGAGCGGGGTAAAATACGACTGCCCCGGCTCCTGCTAGACTGCCCCTCGGTGGAACACTTCAGGAGCGGCTTGCCCGGCGCTGCCATGGCTTGGCGAGTAGCCGCGGCGCTGCCGCGGCCCGTGCTGGGAGACGGCCCTTATCCTCCCCCCATGCAGGACGCCATGCAGCACCGATCTCGACGAGTTGATCGACGAGCGGAGGAGCTGGCGCCCGTCAATGCATGCTGGACATTGGTGAAGATGGCTGCCCGTGGAGGCGGGCTACCATCACGGCTCCAGCGGTGGCGACCGCCGAGTCAACACAGAGTAAATCCGCTTCACCAATCGCAGCGTTCGTCACCGCGCTCATCCTCGGGGTCGCTCGTCTGCCGGTGACTGGCGTTGGAAGGTCTTCAGGCAGCCTCCATGACAACTCTGTCGTCCATGCCCCCTGGAGGGTGGGACCTGGCCATGCATGAGGCATGGGGCGCCGGCTGAGCCCCATGCAAACGAGAGCTGGACAGCCATGCACTGCCAGGCGGGGACCGTTCCAGTCAGCGCCAGTCGGCTCTGCCGGCTTGACTGGCCACAAGGCCACTACTGTGACCCTGCGGAAGGTCCTCTCCTATATGCTCCTTGCCAGACATGTCTCTCAGAGACCGCTGTTTGGGGTAGTCTAGCCGGCGGGAGCGGTAGTCTATCGGCCGGGAGCTGGCGGTACTCTAGTACTTAAATGTGCTGGAGTATCGGCGGGTGTCTCTAGTAAAAGAGTAGCCTGCTTAGCTGGAAACCCCGTGTTACTCACTGTTTGGGGCACATTTGGGGGATAAGCACAGTGGGGCACACATGTGGGGGAACGGTTGGGGGGCACATTTGGGGGGCACATTTGGGGGGCACATTTGGGGGGCACACATGTGGGGGAACGGTTGGGGGGGGCGGGCACATGTGGGGCAGGCGCAGGGGGGCTTGGGGTTAAGGGTCTAGAGTTCAGTTTCATTTGGTTTATTTTAGGGTTTGGGGTTTGGGCACACATGTATGAGGATGCAGGGGGGGGGGGGGGGCACCCTGTCGATGGGCGCGATGAACCACCATTTGCTTGGAGCTCCCTTTATCGGCACCTGATAATTAAGTAATATCCCCCTTGCCCTTGCGCGTGCACACACAGACATATGCACACACACACACACACACGTGCGCACACAGACACACACACACACTCACACGCACACACGCATGCACTCGCACAGACACACACACATACACACACACATGCACACACACACACACACGCACACGCTGCAGGTCCAGCAGTACTGGCCATTCATCGTCAACGCGCCGCTCGCGGGCGGTGCAGCGATTTCATGGCTCATGAGCCGCCCGTTCACGGAGCAATATATAAAAGAGCTGACGTGCCCAGAGGAGCACTGGGAGAGCGCAGAGGTATGTGTTTGTGTGTGCGTGTATGCCTGACCCGTGTCCGAAGGTCGCCTATGTGATCTTGTTCATGCGTACACACAACACACGCACACACATACGCACACACGCACGTGCGCACACACGCACACACGCAGGTCATGCGCGCGTGCATGCAACTGGACGACGGCCGCCTACGCGATCGTGTTCATGCGCACGCACAAACACAGACACACACACACATACACACACACACACGCACGCGTGCACGCACGCACACACGCACACAGGTCATGCGTGCATGCAACTGGACAATGGCCGCATATGCAATCGTGTTCATGCACGCACACACACGCACACACACTTGCACACGCACGCACGCGCGCACGAGCGCACACACGCAGGTCATGAGTGCATGCAACTGGACGTCGGCCGCCTATGCAATTGTGTTCATGCGCACGCACAGACACACCCACCCACACACTTTCACACACTTTCAACCACCCACCACCCACCCACACACACACACACACATGCACGCAGGTCATGCGCGCGTGCAACTGGACGACCGCCACCTATGCAATCGTGTTCATGCGCGCGCACACACACACACACACACACACACACACACGCACACACACAGGTCATGCGCGCGTGCAACTGGACGACGGCCGCCTACGCGATTGTTTTCACCCTCGCCACTGTGCTCTACGCGATCCCCTTCTCCAACAACACGTACAACCAGTGGCCAGGGCAATACAGCTGCACGTGCACGACGTGCCCCAATTTCAACGCCACGACCGTGGCCGCCAACAGCACGGCCTTCCTCGAGCAGTGCGCCGGCTACGCGAACAGCGACACGTTTGCTGTGCGGATAATCGTCCCGATCGTGCTCTTTGTCGCGGCGACGCTCGGCACGCGTTTCTGGTAGGTTGCACTGGGCGGTCGTGTGCACGGGTAGCCGTGCGGATCATCGTCCCGATCGTGCTCTTTGTCGCGGCAACGCTCGGAACGCGGTCCTGGTGGGTCAGTTTACAGTTAACAGTACGCCCTGGGGCTGTGGGATCCAGGCAGCTGCCTTACGAGGCTACCATTCACTGGTGGGTTGCACTGGGTGGTTGTGCGCACGTGCACGTGGGCGAGAGAGGTGTGCGTGGGCTGGGCGGCCGGGGCGGTGCATGGTGTGCGTGCGGATTATCGTCCCGATCGTGTTGGTTGTCGCGGCGACGCTCGGCACGTGTTTCTAGTGGGTGGTTGTGCACACGTGCACGTGTGCAAGAGAGGTGTGCGTGGGCTGGGCGGCGGGGACGGGACGGGACGGCTACGCAAACAGCAACACGTTTGCTGTGCGGATCGTCGTCTTGATCGTGCTCTTTGTCGCGGCGACGCTCGGCACGCGTTTCTGGTGGGTTGCAGTGAGTGTTGTGCGCACGTGCACGTGTGCGAGAGAGGTGTGCATTGGCTGGGCGGCCGGGGCGGTGCATGGTGTGCGTGCGGATCATCGTCCCGATCGTGCTCTTTGTTGCGGCGACGCTCGGCACACGCTTCTGGTGGGTCGGTTTACGGTTTGCAGTTTTACGTTTACAGTACGCCCTCGGGCTGTGGGATCCAGGGAGCTGCCTTGGGAGGCTACCAGTAACATTCCGGGGCGGGGCGGGTGGCGGTGCATGCCGTGCGTGTGGACCGTCGTCCCGATCGTGCTCTTTGTCGCGGCGACGCTCGGCACACGCTTCTGGTGGGCCTGTCAGGCGCGGGCTCGCCGCCACATTCACGTGAAGTGTCGTACACCCGTCAGGCTTCCACTACTCTCATGCTGTGGGATCCACACAGCGCAAACCTGCTGTCGTGTAGCAGGCCGCCCCTGCATCTTCCCCACAGCTTGGTTCCTGTCACACTGGGTGGTTGTGCGCGTGGGCGAGAGAGGTGTGCGTGGACTGGGTGGCGGTGCATGCCATGCGTGCAGCAGGCAGACGGCAGGCAGACGTGCAGCCACTCACTCACACTCACACACACACACACACACACACATGCACATACACACACACACACACACACACACACACACACTCACGCATGCACACACACACGCACACACGTACACGTATCCGCAGGTACAAGGTGTGGTACTCGAAGCCGTCGTGGCTCAAGCAGGCGGAGGAGGCGGGAAAACACACACACACACACACGCGCACACACACACACACACACACGCATGCAAGCGCACAAACACTCAAGCACACGTACACACACACACACACACACACACACGCACACGCACACACATACACACACACAGAAGTGCACGCACGTACACGCACGCATCCACAGGTACAAGGTGTGGTACCTGAAGCCGTCGTGGCTCAAGGAGGCGGAGGAGGCAGCAAACGCCAAGGCAGCAGAGCAGGTGGGGGTGTTGGCGGGGGGGGGGGGGCATGCATCATGATTTTAGTCCATTGTGAGTTAATCATGATTTTGGTTTCATTTTGAGTTCATTTTGAGTTCATCATGATTATGAGTTGCATCCACATAATAAAGGAGATTCTAGTTGCTCGTGATCATCATGACGATGCGACAACACTCCCCTTCTGGCGGACACAACGCTGGCTTCCAAAACTCCGCCATGCGCCGCCAGCGCCAGAACTTGATGCAAATAGGGCAGCAAACACCGAGGCAGCAGAGCGTTGTGTTTTCTAGCATGGTCGCGGAAGACATGCATCGCCAGCACCAGGCCCCAAGGCAGAGGAGGAGGCAAACGCCGGGGCAGCAGAGCAGGTGGGTGCAGCACCCTGGGTTGCAGTGTTTCTGTTTTCGGCTCTACGAAGCCACTTGGCTGTATTCTGGCTGTACTTTGACCATGAGCACAGCTCAAGCCATCCAGTGGATAGCAGTGGTGTCCTCAACCTTAACCAGTGTGACCGGCCCCACGTTTGCGAAAATATAACTTAAACTGTTGACGGATGCCAGTGTGACTGACCTCTAAGGAAACCAAGAATGTCCTGTTTTCCCCGACAACATCGGAGGGAACAGCCAAATTGCCCCTCAGTTCCCCCCCAAATTTCCCAGTTTGCCCTCGCAGCGGGGGCTGCGGAGGCTTCGGGGGCGCTAAGGACGTCACTGGTGGATAGTGAGTCTGACGGCGCCACCACTCAGAGCTCATCAAGAGCTTTCACATGAAATATGCATGAGGGTGAACAGTCAATGCGAGGTCGACTGTCAACGCGGTCACAGCACAATCCGGCTGTGAAGAAAGAAAACTGCTGGATCGATAGACAAGGGAGTTCCGGTTGTGTGACAGAATAGCCTGTTTTAGGCTGTCTTGGGTGTGTGTCGGCGCGGTCGCAGGAGGCATGCATCGTGATGAAGAGTGTGCAATCCAATTGAAACGGTACCAGACTACACACGCCACCACACCACGCCACCAACACCACATCCACCGCCGCCACGCCCGCCACCATCATTCGCACATTACACTACAGCACCATGTTACGCACAGCACACCACACTAACATGTTGCTGAACTGCATGTGTGCGCGCAGGCGGAGGAGTTGGAGCGCGAGTGGAACACACAGTACAGTACAGCACCCCCATGCAACGCACCACACATTACATTACAGCACCATGTTACGCACAGCACATCACACTTACATGTTGCTGAACTGCATGTGTGCATGCAGGCGGAGGAGTTGGAGCGCGAGTGGAACACACAGTACAGTACAGCACCCCTATGCAACGCACCACACATTACATTACAGCACCATGTTACGCACAGGACATCACACTAATATGTTGCTGAACTGCATGTGTGCATGCAGGCGGAGGAGTTAGAGCGCAAGTGGAACGCACAGTACAGTACAGCACCCCCATGCAACGCACCACACATTACACTACAGCACCATGTTACGCACACCACATCACACTTACATGTTGCTGTACTGCATGTGTGTGCATGCAGGTGGAGTTGAATCGCGAGTGTACCAAACTGTACACTACAGCACCATGTTACGCACAGCACAGCACAGTAACATGTTGCTGTACTGCATGTGCGCAGGCGGAGGAGTTGGAGCGCGAGTGGAACGCACAGCCGCACGGGCCGCTGCGCCGCTTCTTGGGGCCCAACTACATCCTGTTCATCCTATTCCCGCTGCTGGCGGCGGTCTGCTGGCAAACGTAGATGCCCACCGAGTGGATGCATGCGCACACACGCATACAGAGAAATAGAGACGTTTAACCCCAAACCTAGATACTGCACACACACACACACACACACACATATCCTGTCCCCGCTGCTGGCGGCAGTCTGCTGGCAGATGTACGTGCACACCAAGCGGGTGCGTGCACACACACACAACACACACACACACACACACATGCACACAAACGCAAACACACACGCACACACACACACACACACATCCTTTTACCGCCGCTGGCCGCCGTGTGCTGGCAGACGTACGTACACACCAAATGGATGCATGCACACACACATACAAAGGGAGAGAGAGAGAACGGGAGACAAAGAGAGAGAGAGAGAGAACGGGAGACGAAGATAGAGAGAGACACGTTGCAGTTCCAATCGCTCGGGCAAACTAGATAATGCGCGCACACACACACACACACGCACGCACACACACACACGCACACACACACGCACACACACACGCGCACACACACACACATCCCACACCAAATGAATGATCTGGATCCTGTATTGCAGCACCAACTGCTTATTTGTATGCCTGCCCCTCCCCCACGGCCACCTTCTCCACCCCAATCGCAACACTTTCTGCGTAGCATGCGTGCCACCACCATGCCCGCCTTCTCTTCCCCAGGCGCAACACCAGCTGCCCATTATGCGCGCCGCAGTTAAGAGTAGGTAGGCCACAGGGTCACAGGTGGCCACAGGGCTCATGCACGCGTGAGCATGTTGGCACTTTTTAGTGTTGCTTGTGCCTGTTCATACATATTGCGCAAGATGTCTGATCGACAGGCACAAGCAACACTCCAAGAGCCAACAATGAGCGCGTGCGACCAACTACTTTCTTACTGTGCGTGCCCCCCCCACGCTTGCAGGTACGACGTGCGCGTGGGCCTGTGCGTCGCGTGGGTCTTCTGCGTGCTCTCCATCACCCTTGGCTTCTTCCTGCACCGGCACCGACTGCGCAAGGCGCAGTTCTACTCGATGGAGGTGAGGTTTAGAGTTTCAGTTATTAAACCGGTTTCAGTTATTAAACCGGTTTCAGTTATAAAACCGGTTTCAGTTATTAAACGGAGTATGCAGAAGGAACATATTTATCCGCTATAACCGGGGGGCAAGCTTGCTTTCTAACCTATCACCAAATCCCACACTGTTGGTCACTACTGACCGCCTTTTCCAGCCCCTTTCTAGGTAGTTAGGCTTAGGGATGTGCCCCTCACCGAGTCCTTCTGTGCCTCCCCCCTTCAGCAGGGGGGGGGCCTGCGACACGTCCAATGTCGTGCTCGGTGCAACTATAAGGGGTCAGCTTCTGCTCAGAGCCGGGTTAAGGGTAACAGGTTGAGAATCCTGTGAATGCTGGTTGAAATCCCAGTTAGAAAACCCCTTAACACGTTAGAGGTTGCGGCCCGGCTGGATATCCTTTTCGGCCACGTCTTGGCCTTTCTCCCCACGGGGGGATGTCTCTTCTGGCAATTGGCGACGAACCTGCCTTGCGTTTTCCGTTTCCCAACATGCGCTCACCGACTTCAACAAGCGTTTGCTGCCGCTGCGGTAGGGGACCTAGGGGTGCGCCCACGCTCTCTACAGAGTTGGGGTTCCCTACCACCAACAGCCAGCCATCTCAGTAAGGTGCTCGGGCCATACGCGCCGAGCACGGTCTTATACGCCTTTAGAGGTGTCCCTGACTGTAACATCCATCATCATCATCAAACCGTTGAGATCTTGGCAGTACATGTGTGGTCGGGGTGGGGGGGGGTCCTCTGCGTACTGTCCATCGCCCCCGGGTGTTTCCTGCACCGGCACAATTGTGAAAGGTGCTGTTCTGCTCAATGAAGGTGACCGACCCCCGCACACTCCACTCCCTAGACCCTTTAACCTAAAACCTAAAACATAGCCCTTAAACCCCAAACCCTACTCCGCAGATCGTCCTCTGCCTCGTCTGCTTTGTGTGCTTCTGCGTGTGCTGGCCAGCGGGGCCGGGCGGGACGCCGTACTTATGCATCCTTGGCCAGGGGAAGGCTGCGCTTCTGTCATGATGGATGTGACAGTCATAGAATGTCACAGTCGCACACTGCACACTCCTCTCCGCAGGTCGTCCTCTGCTTCGCCTGTTTTGTGTGCTTCTGCGTGTGCTGGCCAGCGGGGCCGGGCGGGACGCCGTCCTAACGCATCCACGTCCAGGCAACGTCCAGGGGAAGGCTGCGCCTCTGTCACAGAATGTCACAGTCGCACACCGCACACCCCACTCAGCAGGTCGTCCTCTGCTTCGTCTGTTTTGTGTGCTTCTGCGTGTGCTGGCCAGTGGGGCCCAATGCCCCGGCACCCATCATCCCACGCCCAGGGGAAGGCTGCGCTTCCATCAGAGCAAATGCCACAGTGCCACCCGAACCCTCGCACACCACACATCCACTCCGCAGGTCGTTCTCTGCCTCGTGTGCTTTGTGTGCTTCTGCGTGTGCTGGCCAGCGGGGCCGGGCGGGGCGCCGTCCAAGAACGAGCTCCAGATTCAGATCAACCTGCCGTTCATCCTGAACGGCGCACTTGGGGGCGTTGCGCTGGTGAGGGTGCACCTTCCACACACCTTCCAGGCACATATTACGCACCTTCCACCCACCTTCCGTGCACCTTCCGCTCGCCCACTCACTGCTGTGCACCCACCGACTGTGTGCCTGGCATGGTAGTGTGTGTCATCACACACTGACAGTACGCTTGACATGTGATGACACATGTGTGTGTGTGTGTGTGTGTGTGCGTGTGTGTGTGCGTGTGTGGTGATGACACGTGTGTGCTGTCGCACCCCAAATGTGCCATTCATCCTATACGGCGCGCTCGGGGGCGTCGCGCTGGTGAGGGGCGCGGCAGCGCGCAAACGCTCACGCACTGATGTGCACTCGCTCACTGTTGTACACTGATGTACACTGATGTACATTGATGTTCACTGATGTTCACTGACGTACATTGATGTACACTCGCTCACTGATGTACACTGATGTACACTGATGTGCACTGGTGTACACTGATGGACACTCACTGATGTGCACTTGCTCACTGATGCAATCACTGATGTGTACTCGCCCACTCGCTGATGTGCACCCACCTGTGTGGATGAAAGCGTGTGTAATTACACACTGACAGCACGCTTTACATGTGATGACACGTGTGTCAAGAGTGCTGCAGTGTGATCCTGTACGGCGCACTCGGGGGCGTCGCGCTGGTGAGGGGGGCTTGCTCACTCAACTGATGTGCACTCGCTCACTGATGTACACTGATGTACACTGGTGTACACTGATGTACACTGATGTACACTGATGTACATCGGCATACACTGATGTTCACTGATTTTTACTGATGACACTGATGTACACTCGCTCACTGATGTGCACTCGCTCACGCACTGGTGTGCATCCACCGACTGTGTGCATGGTTGTGTGAGTCATCACATGTCAAGTGTGCTGTCACAGCCTAAGTGCGCTCGCGAGGGGGGGGGGGGCGCTGGTGAAGGGTGTGGCAGCGCGCACGCTCGCTCGCTCACTGCCACACAGGGAGGTTGTGTACGTTATCTCATCTCAAGTGTGCTGATACATCCTCAAGAGAGCAGCGTTACAAATCCACTGCCGGCGGCCACAATCAGTATCAAAGTTCTAGCGGGACTATCAGACAGCAGGCACAAGGCCCACCAAAAAGATCAAGCTACAAAAGTAGCCCACAGTAGCGCCAAATACACTAGGTGGTGGGTGCCAAGCAGCAGCACAGGCCACAGGCACCTCACCAAAGCCCCTCCGGTGGGTGGAGGGCAGCCCAAGGTATAAAACCATAAAGGGACCAGAGGCCTTCCCCCAAACCACCAGAAGCGGGAGAGTCGTGCTGGTGAGGGGCGCGGCAGCGCGCAAACGCTCACGCACAAACTCGCGCCCCTGTTGTGCATGGCTGTGCGTTGCTGTGCAAGCAATCACATCCCCCTATGTGTGGTCTGTGGTGTTGCTCACGTGCCCCCCCCGCCCTCGAGGGTGAGCGCTCACCCCCCCCCCCTCCCTCACTCTCAGCCTCAGCCTCACCCACAACCCACCCTCCCTCCCCTCCCCTCCTCCCCTACTGCAGCTGTCCACCATGGTGTCAGGCCCCTTCACGCAGCAGCACCTGCTCGAGATGGTTCCGGACCACAGGCAGCACGACGAGGAGCTGCGCGGCTTTGCCTTCCGCTCCACCCTCATGTGGATTGGCACATACCTCACCTCTGCACTGCTTTACATGGTGGGGTTAGGGTCTAGGGTTTTATGGGTTGGGGTTCAAGGCAGGTTCAAGGGAAGTTGAAAGGTTAAGGTTTGAGTAACAAAGAAACTAGGTGGGTGGGCAGCAGCCCTGTGACGCACACGCCCGAATCGGCCTCGACACGCACGCACAGCGCCTCCTTTGCGTATCAAGTGGAGACTCTCCTGGGTTGATGTGGCAGCAGCCCTGTGATGCACGCGCCTGACTTGGCCAACATGTTCAGTAGTTGCAAAGGCCAGCGGCTCCCCAGCATACTCCTAGCACATTTTTTTTGCCTATTGGGACGAGCCCCCGACGAGCCCCTTGGCACGCGCGCTCACCGCATGGCGATAAACGCACGCCTCGATAAGCCAGTCAATTTTAACCTGGAACTGAGTTCAGGTGTGTGTGTCGGGCGCTAGCGCCAGCACAGGTCTCATACATCATTACTAGTGTCACACCGACTGTAATTAATATCCATCATCACTACGCTCTCACTGCAGCCACCAACTGCTCACAGCTCAGCTGGCAGCTCTTCGCCCCCTCCCCCCCCTCCCATCAAAGCTACTCCCTCTCTCATGCACTCACCACTCTCCCGCCCATGCATCCTCTGTGCCAGCCCATGCATCTCCCGCCCATGCATCTCCCGCCTATGCATCTCCCGCCCATGCATCTCCCGCCCATGCATCCTCCGTGCGCGCCCGCAGATCGTGTACTTCAGGGACGCACCGAATGAGCTGTCTGGGCGATGCGCGACTGCCGACCCGGCCCCCCGTGCCGCAGCTGTTGCTGCTGTTGCTGCACGTGTCACAGCTGTTGCTGTTGCTGCTGCAGCAGCACAATCTACTATCCATCAAAGCGATTTCTTCCCTCTTGCATGCATCCTCCCCCCGCCCATGCATCCTCTGTGTTCTCTAAACTCTCCACCCTAAACCCTGGACACTAAAACATCAAACATCAAACCTAAACCCATGCGTCCCGGCGCGCGCCCGCAGATCGTTTACTTCAGGGACGCACAGGATGCGATGTCTGGGCGATACGCGACCACCGACCCGGCCCCGCCACGCGGCAAGGACAGCCCCATCGAGGTCATCATCCGCATCGCGGTGCCGGCCGTCCTATTGGCTGGCTCCGCACTCCTCACGCGCTTCTGGTGGTGGATCCCGTTCACAGACCGCCCGTCGTGGTGAGGCGAGGCCCCCCCCCCCCCCCTTCCCCCCCTCCATTCTTCTTCTCTCTCTCTTCTCTCTCCCTCTCTCTCTTATCTCTCCCTTTCTCTCTCTCTTCTCTCTCCCTCTCTCTCTCTCTCTCTCTTTTCTCTCTCCCCCTCTCTCTCTTCCCTCCCCCCCTCTCTCTCTCTCTCTCTCTGTCTCTCTGCCCCCCTCTTTGGGCGTCCTACTAGCTGGCTCCGCACTCCTCACGCGCTTTTGGTGTTGGATCCCGTGCACTGACCGCCCGTCGTGGTGAGGCGAGGCTCACCCTTCCCCCCCCCATCTTCTCCTTCTCTCTCTCACACTCTCTCTTCCACTCTCTCTCTCTCTCTCTCTTTCTATCTCTGTCTATCTGTCTCTCTCTCTCTTTTTGTCTCTCTGTCTCTCTATCTGTCTCTCTCTCTCTCTCTCTCTCTCTCTCTCTCTCTGCCTCTCTGTCTCTCTCTCTCCCTCTCTCCATCTGCCTCTCTGTCTCTCTCTCTCTCATCTCTGCCTCACTCTTTTAAGAGCATGTGTGCCATGGACACATGCACACATACGCGCACGCACGCACGCACACCGACCCCCCCCATCTTCTTCCGTCTTCTCTCTCTTCTCTCTATCTGCCTTTCTGATCTCTCTCTGTGCCTCTCTGACCCTCTCTCTCTGCCGTTCTGTTCTTTCCCCTCCCTCTTCTGTGAGCGTGAGTGACGCACACACACACACACACACACACACACGCACACACACACACACACACACACACACATACTAACACACACACACATACACACACACACACACATACACACACACACATACACACACACACACACACACGCACGCACGCATGCACGCACACATGCATGCATGCACACACATGCACACACGCAAATGCACAAACACGCACGCAAGTATTCACACACGCGCACGCCCACGCACAGGTTTGAGGAAGACGACAAGTACGCGACGGACTACACGGTATGTAATTCTTGGATTTAAAATTAAATCCAGTTTTCTTTTTTATTTGAATTTTGGATCTAATTCTTGAATCTAATTCTTTGATATAATTCTTGGATCAAAAGTGGTATGTAATGCGTGGGTTTGAAAGCAGGCCGGATGAGCGATGATGCAGTGGCTTCATCTATAGGTCGAGAGCATGCGGGTCGAGAGCACGTGTGTGCACGTGTGTGCGAGAGCAGGGCTTGGGATGCGGTATTACATGCTTGGCTTTGAAAGCGGGCCGGACGAGTGACGATGTGATGGCGTCATCTAGGTCAAAAGCACGTGAGTGCATGGGTGTGTGCGAGACTAGGTCTGGGGATGCTGGGGGGCCCGTGCATGGCACGGCTGCATGCTCGTGTTGCGTGGGCACTCACCCTCTTTCCACTGCCCCCTCCCCCTCTCCCTCCCACCCCTCACCCTCCTCCCCACCCCCCCTCTGGAGCCCAAATGGACGAGCAGCTTGTGCATGCACAGCACAGCAACTCACGCGTGTTGTGTTTGCACTCCCTCCCCCCCCCGCCTCCCCAGGCGGGCAAGCACTCGTCC
The DNA here is from genome assembly GCA_016618255.1 of Chlamydomonas sp. UWO 241. NCBI lineage: Eukaryota > Viridiplantae > Chlorophyta > Chlorophyceae > Chlamydomonadales > Chlamydomonadaceae > Chlamydomonas > Chlamydomonas priscui. The sequence continues at coordinate 173,624 of VFSX01000035.1, read as the reverse complement.
TCTCCTCAAACAGACAAGCATTTTGCTGCGTGCATGGCACTCATGCGTGTTGCGTGTGCACTCACCCTCTCCCCTCTCCCACCCCTTCCCCCCCCCGGCCTCACCAGGCGGGCGAGCAGCTCGCGACCGACGCGGGCGCCGGCGTCGTGGGCCACGGCCAGGCCGGCGGCCTGCTCTCGGGCCTGGGATTCGGGTCGGCAGATGACGGCGCCGCCAGGCCGCGGACCGCGCCGCCCATGCCCCGGGACCCCAACCTGCCGCACAGCGAGAGCGCGCAGCGCGGGAACGCGGGCGGGGGCATCGGGTCAAGCGGGCAGCGCCCAGGCAGCCCCGCGTTTGGGCCCGACGGCAGGGCGGGGCAGGGCGCGTCGCACGCGCCGTCCGCGCGCGCGTCGGTGACGCTCAGCAACAACGCGCGCAGCGAGCGCGGCGCGAGCGCGCGCCAGAGCTGGGCGGCGGCCGACGATGGAGCGGGCAACAACAGGCGCAGCGCGAGCGTGCGCCAGATTTGGACGGCGGCCGACGATGTCGCGGGTGGTAACGGGCGCGGCGCGAGCGTGCGCCAGAGCTGGGCGGCGGCCGACGACGGCGCGGGTGCGGCGGATGGACGCGCGTGGATGCACACATGCCTGCACGTGCACGCCTGCACATTCCTGTGGGTGCATGCCTGCACATGCCTGCGCGGCACGCGCGCGCATGCACACCTGGCCAGCACACGCAAACGTGCATGCAACACACACAAGCTTGCACACACACAAACACACATCACATCACATCACATGCCCCACTCAAAGGCGAGTTCTCCGACCGGCCCAGCGCCGGGCGCGCGAGCGCGCGCACGTCTGCGACTGGCGACGTGCGCCGCAGCCGCGACCCCCTGCGCGCGTCTGCCACCGACATGCGCCGCAGCCAGCCGCAGGGAGATCTGGAGCCGGTGCTTGAGCTGGCGCGCGGCGGCTCCAGGGGCAGCAGCGGGAGCGTGAGCCTGGGGAACAGGAGGTCGGGGCCGCGGGCGATCGGCGAGGCTGATGAGGGCGGGCAGGAGTGGGGTGCAGATGAGCTGGCGCTGCCCCTGCCGGTGTCTGGTGGCAGTGCGTGTGGTGGCTCCGGGGGCAGCAGCGGGAGAGGCAGCCCCGGGGACTGGGGGTCGGGGCCGCGGGCGATCGGCGAGGCGGACGAGGGCGGGCGGGAGAGGGAGGCGGATGGGCTCGCGCCGCTCCGGCCGATGACCGGCGGCGGCGGGCGCGGCGTGGTGGCCACTGTCCATGAGTACCTGCTGTGCACAGAGGTCATCGGGCCCAACTGGCAGGTGTGCGTGTGCTGTGTCGCTGTGCGTGTGTGTGCGTGTTTGTGTGTGTGTGTGCGTGTGTGTGTGTGTGTCCAGTTGCCGTGCCAACATGCGGCTGCAGGCTGGGCAGAGCTCGCTTGCGCGTGCGCATGTGCACCAACTCACCACCAGTGCGCCGCCCCCTCCTCTGTGGATCCCGCCCGTACGCTGCCCACCATTGCACCGTCTCCTAGTGACACATTCTTTGGATCCCGCCCGTGCATTGGTGACCATTGCAAGTAACAAGTAACACGGGGTTTCCAGGTAAGCAGGCTACTCTTCTACTAGAGATCTAGCGCTGGCCACTGCGTTGGCCACCATTGCACCATCTCCTAATGACGCATCCTTTGGATGCCGCCATTGTGCTGCCCACCATTGCACCGTTTCCTAACGCCATATCCTTTGGATCCCGCCCGTGCACTGGCCACCATTTCACCGTCCACTCGTATGCACCGTCCAATCACGCCCTGGTGTCCTCCGCGCGTTGCATGTACATACGTGTGAACATGTAGAACCCGTCCCCTCATATCACCTCCTTTGTATGCCCCGCCCGTGCCCATTGAACGACCGCGCAGGTGCTCAGCTTCCTCGGCCTGCTCGTTGCGATCTCATTCACGGTACAAAACATGCGCATCGGCACCGGCTTCGGCACCTTCTTCTACCTGGGCTCCATGGCGTACGGCTACCTGGCGTGGCGAGCGGGCTCACGTAAGGTGGATATGCTGGTGGCTGTTGCAGTCAAGGATACCTCTAAAGGGGCATGATGATGGATTGTGCAGTCGCGTGTAATGCACCTACAGGCAGCGTATAAACTCGTGCTCGGTGCGGTAGAGCCCGAGGTCCTTACTGAGATGGCTGGCTACTGGTAGTAGGGGACCCGCACTCTGAAAGAGCATGGGCGCACCCCCAGGTCCACTACCGCAGCGGCAGCAAATGCTTGTATAACAACTGTCAGGGTTGTTGAGGCCCTGAGGACGGGCGTTGGTGATTGTGAATATCAGGAGCCCCGCCTCGCTCTTGATTGTCCTCTCCAATCCAATGCTCAGCTGATTATGAGATCCCTCCCCCCCTCCCCATGCCTCCCGATGAGGCATGCGAGATCCCCCTCTAGATCCAGATCCACTCACGCGCACTCGCACACGTGTCCACTCAGTGGACTAGTGCGGGTGCTACCTGCATGCCTCGGGGATTGAGTGCGCAAGCACAAGTCTAATACGCCATCAAAGGCGTCTGACAAGGCTTTACAATCGACCCCACGGGGATGGCCCCCCCCTCTCCCCATGCCTCCCCCCCCCTATGCCTCCCGCAGATCCCCCTCTAGATGCCCTCCCCCCATGTCCCCCCCTCCCCATGCCTCCCGCAGACCCCCCTTTTGATCCAGATCCAATCACACGCACACACACAGGACGATGACCACCCCCCTTCTCCCCATATGCCCCCCCCCCCCCCGCAGATCCCCATCTACTGGCAGGAGGTCACACTGTTTGTGCTCTTCATCATTTTGTGGGGCATCTCGTACGCGCCGCCTTCTGCGGCGCTGTGGGCGACCGGCGTGCTCAACACGGGCGATGCGCTCATCGTGCAGCAGTACTTTGCATTCATCCTGCACGCACCCATGGCGGGCCTCGCACTGGTGTGTGTGCATGGGGCAGGGGGCAGGGGGGGGGGCAGGGGTGGGGGGAAGGGGGCAGGGGGCAGAGAGCTGTGGATGACCAGCGTTCTGAACACGGGGGATGCGCTGGCCGCTCAGCAGTACTTCCCATTCATCCTGCACGCGCCCATGGCGGGTCTCGTGCTGATGTGTCTGCATCGGGCATGGGGCAGGGGGAAGGGGATGTGCATCGATTGGCGCGGCTCTGTTTTCGCCTGATGCACGCACAGGCACGGCTCTCTCTCTCTCTCTCTCTCTCTCTGTCTCTCTCTTCATCTCTCTCTCTCTCTTCATCTCCCTCTCTCTGTCTCTCTCTCTCTCTCTCCATCTCTCTCTCTCTCCATCTCTCTCTCAATCTCTCTTTCTCTCTGTGTCCCTCTCTCTCCCTCTCTTTATCTCACTCTCTTTCTCTCTTTGTGTCCCTCTCTCTCCCTCTCACTCAACTCGTGCAAACGCACCTGCCTGCTCCCTGCCTGCAGGCCTCCATCCTGGCAGGACGGCCGTTCACGCTGCAGTTTGTGCTGGAGACGGTCGTTGTGCAGGGCTGGGGCAAGCGCGAGCTGCTGCTGGGGGCGTACTACACGAGCACGGCGTGGTTCATGGCACACGTTTTCTCGGTGTTCTCGTACCTGGTGGGTGGGTGTGTGTTTAAGGGTTTAGGTTTAAGGGTTTAAGGGTTCAGGGCTGGGGCAAGCGCAAGCTGCTGCGGGGGGCACACCGCACGAGCACATCGTGGTTCATTTTCGATTTGCACGTTTTCTCGGTGTGCTCTTACCTGGGTGCATGTGGTGCAGCGATTGATAGGCCCTTCCTCCCTCCCCTTGTGCACTTGTCCCCATGCGCGAGCGTGCGAGCAGCCCGTCGACGCACACGCACACACAGACACACTCACACACACACACACACACCTCGCACACCCTGGGACCGTGTCAACCAAGTAACGCAATCGACTGCTCGCCGCCACAGCCACCACCACCACCACCACCACCATCTGCCACCGCACCTCAGATCGCGTTCCAGCTGGGCATCAACGGCCACGTGGACACCCAGTACCGCGCCAACGCGACCGCAACATCGCCCGCGTACGTCGGGACCACCAACTCGTGGACGGTCATCCTCTCGATCGTGATCCCCGTGTTTGTGTGCGCGGCCGCGTGCCTCTTCACGCGCTTCTGGTACCTCGCGATCCGGCCGGCGTGGGCGAGGCGGGCGCCGCCGATGGTCGAGGCAGAGGGGGAGCAAGAGGTGGGCGGTTTGTTTGTGCGGGGGTGGTGGTGATGGTGGTGGTAGTGTGCGTGCCGCGTGCCTGCTCACGCGCTGCTGGTACCTTGCGATCCGGCCGGCATGGGCGAGGCAGGGCGCCGCCGGTGGTCGAGGTGGAGGGGGAGCACGAGGTGGGTGTAGTGGTTGTTGTGTGTGTGGGGGGCGTGGCCGACACACACACACACACACACACACACAAGCATACGTGCATGCGCAACCTCTCCCTCTCTCTCCCTCCCTCTCCCTCTCTCTCTCTCCCTCTGTCTCCCTCTCTCCTTCTCTCTCCCTCTCTCTCCCTCTCTCCCTCCTCCCTCCCTCTTCTTCTCTCCCTCTTCTGCTGCTTCTCCTTCTTCTCCTTCTTCACTCTTCTCACACTTCTCCCTCTCTCTGCCATGGTGGCTGTCTCCCTTACACAATCCCATGCCCAACACATGTGCACACACACAGCCTGAGCCAGAACCAGAGCCAGAGCTAGAGCCGGATCTAGAGCTAGCACACAGGCACAGGCTCTTTGACCCGTCTCCCCCTCCCCCTTGCACCCCCTCACACACCAGTCCCCCTTCATGTGTGCACATGCAGCCTGAATCAGAGCCAGAGCCAGAGCCAGAGCCAGAGCCAAAGCCAGAGCCAGAGCCAAAGCCAGAGCCAGAGCCAAAGCCAGAGCCAGAGCCAAAGCCAGAGCCTGAAGCAGAGGAGGAGACAGAAGGAAGCAGGCACACAGACACGCTTTTCGCCCCATCCCCCCTCCTCCCGCTTCGCCCCCTAAACACACCAGTCCCACTGCATGTGCGCACATGCGGCCTGAGCCAGGGACAGGGACAGGGACAGGGACAGGGACAGGGACAGGGACAGGGACAGGGACAGGGACAGGGACAGGGATAAGGACAGAGACAGAGGAGAAGACAGAGGAGAAGACAGGGACAGGGACAGGGACAGAGACAGAGACAGAGACAGAGACAAAGGAGAAGACAGAGGAGAAGACAGAGACAGAGAGAGCCAGAGGAGAAGACAGAGACAGAAGCAGGCACACATACACGCTCTTCGCCCCCTTCCCCCCCCCTCCCCGCCCCGTTTTGTCCCCTCACACACCAGCCCCACTGCATGTGCACACACGCAGCCCGAGCCCGAGCCAGAACCAGAGCCGGAGCCAGAGCCGGAGCCAGAGGATAAGGGGGAGGACGTGCCCGAGTGGCAGGTGCTGTACCAGCAACAGTGGGCTGACTACGTGGCTCAGGTGCGGCTTTATAAGGAATTGAGGGTATAGTTGGTTAGTTATTTATATTGGTTAGGTTTGAGGGGTTTGTAGGTTTCAAAACCCAAATTGCCTGAAAGGCAGGTGCTGAACCAGCAGCAGTGGGCCAACTACGTGGCACAGGTGCGGCTTTGTTTGGGGTTCAGGGCATAGTTTGTCAGTGATTTTAGTGTGACATCGGGGGGGGGGAGAAAAGTTGGGAACAGACCCCATGTCAAAGTATTTCGAATTTCCACACCGGACCGGCGCCATGCCCTTCCCCTCCCTAGATGAGGAAGAATACCACTCTTAAAAAAAGGGAATTTTGGGGTCTGGACCGTTTCTCAGAATTTTTATGAACCGTACAGGGCCTGAGCCTTCGCGATTAAGTATTGTTTTGGACGCCCCCGCGACGCTGCCAACGATTAAAAACTCGCAAAATTTGCAACTTTGGACGTCAAGTTGACGAAAAACACCCCCGCGGAGCGATTAAACAATGTTTTTCAACTCCCCCGCGAAGGCTCAGGCCCTGCACGGTAACTTTTTATTCTGAGAGGGAGGCTGCACCAGACATGTGGACGTCTTCTGGGGCTAGTTTCAGGAGTAGGACTGGGTTACGCAGCCTCCAAAATAGTGCGATGTGCAGAGAATGATGTAACGAAGCTACCCACCAAGTTTCAGCTCCAGCAGATAAGGTCTGGCTGTACGGGGGGGGGGTCATACCCGTTTTGAAAATAAGTCAACGTGGGGTATGAAAAAAACTGTTCTGTCCCCCCCCCCCCCCCTCTGTGTTACATCGTTACTGGTGTCATGAGTACAGTCTGAGTACAGTCTGTGTGAACACAGACTGTTAAATCCATCATTATCACAGTTGGTTAGTAAGTGGGTTAGGTTTGAGGTTTTTAAATCTTCCAAACCCAAATGGCCTGAGTGGCAGGTGCTGCACCAGCAGCAGTGGGCCAACTATGTGGCACAGGTGTGGCTTATCATAAATTAGGCTTGCGGGAGTGACTCGGAGTATCTATATCTATTAGGTTCGAGCATTTTTAGGGTTTACAACTGCTATTAACTGAGGACGTTCTTGAGTGGCAGGTACTATACCAGCAGCAGCGGGCCAACTATGCCGCACACGTGCGGCTTCATCAAATGACGGAAGCTGCAAACATCTGCAGCCGTCCTTTGGAACCTGTATAGCCTTTCTTAGTTCTAAGAATAGTTCTTAGTTCTAAGCAGGGGGGGGGGGGGGCAGGAAAGTTAGGAAAAGACATCAAGTCGAATTACTTCGAATGTTCACACCGGATCGGCGCCATGCCCTTCCCCTCCCTAGATGAGGGAGAATTCCACTCTAAAAAAACGGGCAGCGGGGGGGGGAGGGGGGGGTCTGGACCGTTTCTCATAATTTTTATTTAACTTTTTATTCTGACATCCGTTCGACACGAGAGTTGGTGCGCTGGATTCCTCTCGTCAAGAGGAGTTCAAATCCACCCTCAGACCCCCCACACCCAATCGATAGTGCAGTGGTGTGGGGGTGTGAAAGGGTCCACACCGGGCGATTGTTGTGGACCACTGGTTCACACCCCCTCGGAGCCAGAATGTTCTGCAGACCTCCGATTGGGATGGGGAAGGAAGCAATGAATTCGTCTCATGACAGGGATGCCAAATCCATTGTCATTCATGTGGTTCAAAATTTGGGAGGGTGTGGAAAGGGCTTCGGTGTGTGGGGCCGCACCATGGCGTGTGGCCGTCTTCTGGGGCCAGTTTCAGGAGTAGGAATGGGCTCTTCAGCTTCCCAAATAGTGCGATGGAATGGGGACGACGTCACGAAGCTGCCCACCAAGTTTCAGCTCCAGCAGATAAGGTCTGGGTGTACGGGGGGGGGGTCCAGGCCCGTTTTGAAAATAAGTCAACAGGAGGTCTGAGAAAAACTATTCTGCCCCCCCCCCCTGGTTCTAAGGGCTTCTCCTAATAATAGTTCTTAGTTCTAAGGGCTTCTTCTAAGAAGCCTTGTTTAGGGTGTAAAACCTGAATTGCCAAAGTTACAAGTGCGTTGCCAGCAGCAGTGGGCAGCAGCACTCCTTGCTGCCCCCTCTGCCCCCAACACTGACACCACTGCCCCCAGCACTGCCCCACTGCTCACCACCACTGCCCCACTGCCCCCGCACTACTGCCCACCACCACCCGCCTGACGCTGCCACCCTCCCTCGCTGCCACCCCCCCGCCAGCTGTGGGCACTTTACAACAGCTGCATGCAGTACAACGTGCCCCCGCCGCCGCCGCCTAGTCAAAGAAGCACGGCCTACTGCCCACTGCCCACCACCACCCACCACCCACCCTGATGCTGCCACCCTCCCTGCAGTTATGGGCACTGTACAACAGCTACATGCAGTACAATGTGCCCCCGCCGCCGCCGCCTGAGGCGATCAAGCCGCAGCAGGCTTCCGGCGTGCCGCGATACGCGCTGCTCGACAAGAATGGTGGGTTCTACTAGTAGTATACTACTGTGCACTAGTACACAGTAGCACTAGTTAGTAGTAGTGTCCTAGTAGTAGTGTCAAGTGCCAGAATCCACCTGCTCTGATTCACCCCAACATGAAGGGGCAGCTCTAACATGGCCTCTTAACACCATGCACGCTCTTGAAACCAGGAGGGGGCGCCCCGCGAGTGACTGCCAAGTTAGGGTGTGAGCGGATGTGGGAAGAGGTCCCCAACCACTGGAACCCCGACTCTGATACTCCGGCAGGTGCTATCTGAAACCACCCTCCTAAGCTAGATTGGCTTGGGTGGGCAATCCGAGACAAAAGGTCCCGTGCGTGACAAGCAACACCTAGGCCTGGTCAAAGGTTCAAAGGTCCCCAACCACTGGACTCTGATACTCTGGCAGGTGCTGTCTAAAACCACCCACCTAAGCTAGATTGGCTTGGGTGGGCAATCCGAGACGAAAGGTCCCGTGCTTGACAGCAATATTTTACCTAGGCCTGGTCAAAGGTTCTACAGTGGCGGGCGGGCGGGCGGGCGGGGGATTGATCCGCCCGTCGTAGCATTGGCCAGCTTCCTGTAGCTTCTGCTGTGCGTTGAAAACAAAAGGGGTTCCCTACCACCAACAGCCAGCCATCTCATTAAGGTGCTCTGGCCATACGCACCGAGCACGGTCTTAAACGCCTCATGAGGCACCCGGATTTTTCTTTGACCGAGTTGACCGTTGACCTCCCGTTGACCTTTGTCCTCATACATAGGTCATTTGAAAGCTGTTGGCGTGCTCTGTCTGGCCGGCTTGTCGGACTTAAAATCCATTGGATGGGTTGAGCTGTGTGCAAGGTCAACGTACAGCCAGAATACAGCCAAATGGCTGTGTAGAGCCGAACAGGAAATCACCGAGTGGACAGGCCTGCCTGGAGGTTGCAGCACAGTCCTTGGTGACTCTGCAACTTCCGCATCAGCAAAGAAAACTGCGCTTTTGCCGGCTTGGTGGCTCGCCTGACATCGTGGGGAATGTGGTGTGGTGTTATCTCCTGCCATGCGGCGTGTGTCTGCCTTACCAGCTGCCGCTGTATCTCAACACGCACGCACACACACACACCAGGGGTGTATTTGGGGGCATGCCACTCATCGGTTTTCCAGGAGAGGGCCTCATGGACTCATCGGTTTTCCAGGAGAGGGCCTCATGGACTCATCGGCTTGCCATTTTTCCCGGGGGCTGCGCCCCCGGAACCCTGCTGTCCGTAGTCTTCTGTTGCCGTGATACGGTCTCTCACACAACTTCCTCAGAGTCAGAGACAGCTTCGTGGCTTTACAGTTCATGCCGTTCTCTCTTAGAGATTACCTACGTCAGACACGATAGTGCCCCTTCCACTCTCTCACTCACATCCCCACTAGCTGCATGTGCGTCAACGCGAAAATCACCACCATGATCAATCAAATTTAGAATTATTGCGAATCAAAATAAATAAATAAATCAGGCCCTGAGGGTGCCCTGTGGGGCCAGGAGGCGACAACAGGCAAAACAGTAGACAGCGCAAAGGCTTTAGCGCTTCTTAAGGTCAATGAGGGGGAAGTTGTCTTCGTCGGACTCGAGCTCATCAGGCTCACCAGCGTCCTCCTCCTCAACAATGTTCCCCTCAACATCAAACGCGACCGCCGGGCCGACGTCCTCCAGCCCCTCCTTCTCCAGCAGCCTTGCAGCCTCGTCCAGATCGCGATCAAGGAACGAAAACTGCACGCGGCTCACCTCCTCGACCAGCCTCTTCAACAGGCTGGGGGGGTTGACTCCCTGAGACTGCAGGGAGGCACCGGACAGCTTCTCTGCAGCCTCGTTGATCAGGCTGTTGTTCTCTGACTCCCTCGGGCCGGTGAACGACTGGGCAAGGTGCCAGATGCGGAGCAGGGAGTCCACCATGAGGATCATGAGGCGGCTGCAGAGGCGGTTCTTGAGGATGCGGTGGATGCTGAAGCCACGCTCGACCTCGGCGGTGAGCAGAGCCATCACGTAGTACACGTTCATGAGTAGGATGATGTTGGGCACCATGAGAGAGTCGGAGCTGCGCGCAATGAAGCGCCACAGGTTGAGCATAGTTGCCGAGGGGGTGAGCGCCAGCCTGTCCTTGATGACGGTCTTGACATGCTTGAACTCAGTGTCGAGCGTGGCCATGAATGACTCGCCGCGCGCAGAGAAGGGAGAGTTGGGCAGCCCATCCCCGGACCAGAAGTGGTCCTTAAGCTGCTGAAAGGAATCGTTGCCGAAGTCATCTAGCTCTGCGTGCCCCATACCAATGTACTGAACTGGGTCAAAGATGGTGAAGCAGGCCAGAATATCAAGGGAGGGGTCGTCGTCGAAAAACCTCTCCTTCAGGCTCTCAATGGCCGCGTCAGCAAAATCTGCTGCAAACTTGTATGCGGTGGTCATCTTGAAATTGCCCTTGAAAAACTTGACCTTCGCAGGTGGTGGGGCGCCTGAGGTGGTGGGCGGGGTCCACACCCCGTCATCATCGACGTTATCAACTAGACCCTTGGCAGTTGGGCAGGTCTCAGCAGAGAAAAAGGTTAGGTTCTTAAAAACGTTAAGCTGGGCAATGGTGGCGGTCAAACGTTTTTTCAGGTCGAGGGGCTTAATGCTGTTGCTCTGCAACGCCTTGGAAAGCTTATCGACAGGGCTCAGCAAATCGATCTGTAGAAACAAAAAGACTGCCTGCTTATAACTCAAGAGCTTCGACAGAACGAGCCTAGCCTTTTCCCACGTCTTTGAGCGCGTCGACACCTCATCGGGGCAGTCCTTCCTAAGGGTCAGGTATTCAATCAAAGCGTTGAGGTTGAGGCGCAGAACCAGCGTGGCTTCCTTGCGAGACCACCAACGCGTTGTAGTAAAATTCGGAAACTTCAAGCGGGTCAGATTGGGGTAGTTCTTTTGGGAAAATAACTCCCACTCGCTGGTCCTCTTGGCGCTCTTGCAGAACAGGTGGTGCACGTTGGAAGTAATAGTGTCAAGTGCTTTGCATGCTGTGGTAAGGGTGGTCTTAGTTCTGGTGGTAACATCCACCATAACAAGTGCACACAGTAGGTAGGGGTTCATCCGCCTAAGCTTTGTCATAACGCCATTGCGCTAGCCAGTGAACACGTTTGCGCCGTCGGTGCAGAAGCCGACCATGCGGCTGCTGTCCAGTTCCAGCACCTCCATCACCTTAATAAGAACATCGTGGATAGAGTCTGCACCGGCTTGAGACAGCTTCACAGTACATAGGTACTCTACTGTCGGCTCAAGGAGCTCGGCACAGTACACAACATAGATTAGAAGGTGATCCTCGGTACTGCAGTCGGTACTGCCATCAACCATAAGCGTAAAACAGGGGGCAGCTCGAATTTGTACGAGCTGCCGGCTCAGGAGGACTGAGGAGAGGGTGAGTACGCACGCCGTAAAGTACGACCGATTGTTGTACTTCGCGTTAATACTGGTGTTGCCAGCCTTGGTGAGCGCCACCAGTAGGCTGGCAAACTTCAGGCCTGGAAGCAACTCTGTGCAGATCCACAGGGCACCCATGAGCAGAGTTGGTAGCAGGCCTTTCAGGACCTCGACGTGCGCACGCGCGCCAGCATGCGCGGCTGCCACAATGCCGCCGGAGCCACCGTCCTTCTTCACCTTGGCGTCCACAGCATCCTTGTGCTCGTCACACTTGGAGTGCTTGGTGAGGTCGTTGAGGGAGTACACCCTGGCATTGCCAGCAGCGTACGACTTGTTGCTGTTGGCGCCGTAGATCTCGCGGCAGACGGAGCAGCCGACGAGCACGGCGCCGTTGGTGGCGAGGTTGACGGCGGTGGCGATGAAGATGAAGGGGAACGTCTTGATCCACGAGTTCTGCGCCTCGGAAGATGGCGGCTTCTTCTTGACGCTGGAGGCGATGGGGGTGGCGTCGATCGTGGGGCCATCAGCCGCGGGGGTGGCCGTGGGGGTTGCCGGAGGGACGTCCTCGTGAGGCGGGTGCTCGGGGGCCTGGGCGGGCGCGGCCGGGGCAGCGGCGGCGTGCTTGGCCTTCTTGAGCTGCTTCGCCTCTGCAGTGGTAGTGAGGGGGATGGGGCGGGCTTTAGAAAGAGGCGGGGCAGGGGGGGCTTTGGAAAGAGGCGCAGTAGGGCAGGGCAGGGCAGGGCTGGACCCAGGCTTGAGGCGGGCTGGGTGGAGGCTGGCTTGAGGTAGTCTGGGTGGGGGCTAGAGGCTGGGTGAGGGAGGCTGCAGGAGGAGGGAGGGCGTGGAGGGGGGGAGGGGCATTTCGATTTTGAATCCCCCCATGCACCATGCGCGCACCCCCCATGCCCATGTGACACTCACGTGACGCAGCCTTCAGGTTGCTGGCCTTCATGAGGTCAAACGCGTTGCGCTTCTTGGGCTCCTCGGCCGGCGGGGGCACGAGCTCGACGTCGTCGTCGACCAGCATGGGGGACGCGGGGTTGTCGTCGGGCGCACGCACGGGCGGTGGCCCGTCGGGCGGAACAGGAGAGGCCACGAGCCGATCGGGTAGCTCAAATACCCCAAGCCGATAAGTCCGATCGGTTTGAAGTGGTCATCGGCTTCGCCGATGACAGGCCCTCCGGGCCCTCACACTCATCGGTTTTCCCGATCCCGCCCCAAAACACTCATCGGTTTTGCGCCCTTCGAGCGCCCTGTTCATCGGAATCCGATCGGCGGGTTCACCCCTGACACACACACACGCACACATGCACACACACACATGCACATGCAGAAGCACACACACACACACACATGCACGCATGCACACACAGACATGCACACGCATACACGCGCACACACACACACACACACATATGCACCCCCATGCAGGTGGCGGTGGCATTCAGGCATCTGATCAAAGCGCGCCCGGACTGCTGAACTGGGGTGACGAGGTACGCACGCATAGAGGCTGCTGCATGCACACACACACAAACAGCACACACACACACACAGAGAAAGAAAGAGAGAGAGAGAGAGAGAGAGAGGGGGACGGAGAGATTTGTCACAGTTCCCTCCGCACGACAAGCGCGATCTGCTCATCGTGGCAGGTGATTTCAATGCAGCAGTGGGGAGGGATTCGGTGTCCGACCACGAATGCGTTGGCAAGCACCTGCCCCTCACGGAGCCAGCGGTGGCCAGCAGGAACGGTCGCCTGCTCCTTGACACTGCCACTGCTTGCAGCCTGCGCGCTGCCAACACTCTCTACCCCCACAGGCCTGAGCCCCAGTACACCCACATCAGCCCCATGGCTGTTGCACAGAGCAGACGGCATGCATGCTCTGTGCGCCGCCTGCACAGCGTCAAGGACTACATTCTGGTCGCGCGCCGCCGCATGCATGCGGTGACAGACTGTAGGGTGCGTAGGAGCCCAACCTGGGACAGCGATCACCGCATGGTGGTGCTGTCCATGCGCCTTCGCATGCGAGCCTCCCGCCATGCAGGCGGCTCTCAGCGGCGCGCATGGGACTCTTCACAACTGCGGCGCCCGGGTGTCCGTCGTGAGTTCAAACTCAAACTGTCCGATCGCTTTGGGCTGCTGGAGGCCGTGCCGCCCGAGGGCGCTGATGCCCAGGCGGAGTATGACGCGATGGCTGCTGCCATTCGCGAGGTGGCCACCAACCACCTCGCTCCAAGCGGCAGCCGCCGGCGGCGCGGCTGGCAGTTCACTCTGTCGCAGCGCACCTTCCGGCTCATGGACGCCCGGCAGCGCGCGCACACGGCATGGCTCAGGAGCAAGTCTGCTGCTGCCAACCGAGAGCGCAACCGCGCCAGCCGCGCGGCCGACGCAGCTGTGCAGAGAGACAGGGAGAGGTGGATCGGCCAGCAGGTGGCGGAGGCGCAAGACATGCTACGAAAGAAGAATCTGCGCCAGTTTGCGCGCGCGTGCGACAGGCTGGCGGGCCGCAGCCGCAGCCATCAGATCCCACCTGCCATGCTGGACGTCTCGGGCGCGCTGCACAGCGGTCCAGACGGGGTGCTGAAGGCCATGACAGAGTCATTCGACAAGCTATATGGCGGGGAGACAAGCTCAGCGACGAGACCCTGAACCAGCTGGAGAACGATGTAGCGGCGTTTGAGCTCACACGCGCCACAGAGGTGGACGAGGCGCACGGCGCCCCCCTGACCTGGCTGAGACGGAGGCGTGTGTGCGAGCGTTGCGCTCGGCCGCCGCTCCGGGCGGTGACCAGCTGGACGCCATGCTGTTGCGGTGCCCACCTGCCATCGCATGGCTCCACCGGGTCATCATCGCCGTATGGCGGTCGGGGAGAGCCCGAGGGAATGGAAAACTGCTATTATCACACCATTATATAAGGGGAAGGGTCCGCGTGACTCCCCTGGTAACTACCGCGGTAAAAGCCTTCTCTATTGCCGGGAAGGTGTACGCTGCCATACTTCTGCACCGCGTCTCCACGCAGGTTGATGGTCAGTTGCATGATGCTCAGTGTGGTTTCAGAAAAAGCAGAGGCACTGTTGATGCAATTTTTACTCTGCGCTCGCTGAGCGCGGCACATGCCGAGTGCAAACAATGCATGGCTGTGGCATTTGTCGACTATTCTAAAGCTTACGATTGCATAAACCGTGCGGCACTGTGGAGAGTCATTAGATTATATAGTGTTCATCCGCACATTATTGATCTGTTGGAGGATCTTCACACCAACACCGCAGCTGCCGTTCGGCTGGCTGGGAAAATCGGGCACGAATTCCCCGTGTCGTCTGGTGTGCGACAGGGGTGCGTCATTGCTCCTGTGTTGTTCAATGTTTTTATTGACCACATAGTGAAAAAGGCGCTAGACATGCCTCCAGCCTCCAGCCTCCTCCCGACACTATTTTCTTAAGCTACTGATTCAGCAGCTAGGCGAAGTGATGATTTTGCCAGCAGATTTTGTCGCGGATCTGCCCACGTTTGCGCTGACTGGTGGTGAAGTGAAGACCGTCTCTGCATTTAAGTATCTAGGAAGTTGGATAACCCAGAGTGGTGGTGTGGAAAAGGAGATCGGTGCGCGTGTTGGTCGCGCGCTGGGCGTGTTTGCGTCTTTTGATAAGATTTGGGCCAGCAAGAAGATGCAAGTGCAGTCTAAGATGCGGGTTTACAACACTTTCGTGCTGCCCACTTTCTGTACGGCTGCGAAACATGGGCCCCTACTAAAACACAACTGACTCGATTGGAGGTTGCCCCCTCTAACTGCCTTCGTCGCATTCTGGGTGTGCGCCTGGTCGACCGGCACAGATTAACTTATATTCGGCAAGCGTGCGACACTGAGCCAATTGAGAGCCTTGTGGCAAAGCGATCATTGCAGTGGCTAGGCCATGTGATGCGCATGCCGGCTTCTCGTCTTCCTCGTACGACTTTGGACTGCACAATGGATGTGGCTCGGCAGCAAGGCCGGCCTCCAGCCTCCTCCGACACTATTTTCTTAAGCTACTGATTCAGCAGCTAGGCGAAACTAGTGGCACTCGTTCTGATTGAAAGACTTTTTCGGACACGGCGTTTGAGCGTGCTCAGGATAGGGTCGGGTGGAGAGCCATGGTGTACGGTCCGGCTGCCCCTCAGGCGCCGGCCCCTCCACCACGGCGGTCAAGTAGATTGGCAAGCGCCACTTGACCCCTATCCCCTAGAAGCAGTTAGACCTATTTTGGAGGCGTCGCACAATAGCTCTCCTTTTTGCTCTGGGACTACACGTTGGCAGGCAGCCGGCTGGTGGCTACCGCCCCTCACAAGTAATTGTTAGGGCCAGAACTGGACTTGGGTCTGATGATGATGATGATGGATATTACAGTCTGTGTGACACCAGTAATGATGTATAAGACCGGTGTCGGCGCTAGCGCGGTCTAGGCGGTGGTACTAGGACTAGAGGTAGTCTTTGCTGGAAAGCCGATGTAACTGTAACCTCCGCACGAGCAACCTGGAATGCAGCTCGTGCCTGTGCTAACTAAAGCACACACACCGACAATCGTTTCAGAAGTCGAAAGCACCCTTGGATCCTAAGTTTTGTTTGCTGGGGGCGACCAGCCATATGCGCTAGCATGAGAGGATACCCCTGCCTGGGCATGCATGCACACACATACACATACACAACACACACAAGCATGCACGCACACACACACAAACCGTGCATCCTGCCACGTGAGTCCCGCACAGGACAAGAGGGTGGTGCTGTGTAGTGGGGCCCTGCCGCCGTGTGCCCATGCAAGGGCGCCTGCGGGCAGGCCATCGTCTCACTCTAGACTAGACACTAGATCTCTCCCATGCACACACATGCTCGCGCGCACGACCTCGCGCGCCCATTCGTGCAAGGGCGCCTGCGGTCGGGCCATCCGCTCACTCTCTCCCACGCAACACACATGCTCGCACGCACGACCTCACGCGCCCATGCGTGCAAGGGCGCCTGCGGGCAGGCCATCCGCTCACTCTCCCACGCAACACACATGCGCGCACGCACGACCTCACGCGCCCATGCATGCATGCGCAGGGCTACTGGGGCACTGAGGGCGGGAATTATGCGCTGCGCGAGAGCATGCAGCACCCGTTCGCCCTCTTCCTGGAGGCCAACTACGTGTTTGTGTCGGGCATCGGCTACATCGTTGCGATGGCCATGCAGGTATTGGGCAGTCCGTCCTGCTGCGTGTCCGTCGGTCTGACTGCCTGTCTGTCTGTCTGTATACCTGCCTGCCTGCCTGCCTGCTTGTCTGCCTGCTTGTCTGCCTGTAAGTCATACTGCCTGCCCTGGATTGTGCAAAAGCGCCTTCCATGGAATGTTGGAGGACTCCGATGCTAATTGTACGCAGCATGCACCATGCTGGGCACGCATGCACGCATGCGCAGCCCCCCCCGCCCCTTATGCCGTGCCTGCCCTCCACCCCACCCCGCAGGCGTGGGACGTGCGCATCGGGTGTGTCGTCGGCTGGGCGTTCTGCCTCACCAGCATCGGGCTCAGCCTGATGCTGGCACACGCCAAGGCGCGCAAGGTGGGTCGGCCACTCACTGGTTACTCTGATGGTCACTCTGATGGCCGCTCTGATGGTCACTCTGATGGTCACTCTGATGGTCGCTCTGATGGTCACTCTGATGGTCACTCTGATGGTCACTCTGATGGCAGCGGCTAGCACGCGTACCCCTCAACCTTGCTCGATCGACTCCTCATCCCTCTCTGTTTCTCATCACGCACACCGCACCGTGTGTATGATGTAGGATGCCCCCTCCACAGTGCGCATGATGCACACGTCCACATACGCGACACATCATAGCGCGGGTGATCTGCATGCCTCAGGGTTTAGGGTTTATAATTTGGGTTCAGGGTTAAGTTTTTGGGTTCAGGGTTAAGTTCATAAGCTCTTCGCCAGGGGCTCCCGCCCTGGCGCCGCTCGATGGCGGACAACCGGGACAACTGCGCTAGGTACTGGGCGGCTGAAAATCTGGAAATTTACCCTGAGCGGCTCTGACGCACAGCGCTAATGGTGAACTGTTCCTGATGGGGCGAGGCTATGTGGCAGATGGGGCAGCGGTACGATGGAGAGCACGATGCACGATGGCGAGAATTGCGGCGAGAATGCACCCCCTCTCACAACGATCGGAACTCAAGCAGATTGCGGCTCCTAATGGTTACTGTGCCTGGATGCAAGAGAGAGACGGATGGCGAGAAATTGAGAAACATGGGAAGCAAGGCACATGCAGCTAGGCTTTGTGAGGAGGTTGTGGCGCAGGGGTTCCCTGCCCCAAGGCGCAGATTATTAGATGGCGACGCGATCGATGCACCAGCCGGGCGGCATGGGGCGAGGCGAGGCCCCACCAGCGGGCGGGCACCATAATGGAGATGGCGGCTAAGAACGAGGAATGCGGCTACCGGGGATGAGGCTACGGGTTATGCATGCCAGGGGACGGCGGGCAAGGCTAATGCGTCATGGCGCATGGGTAAAGAACGGGGAATGAGGCTACGGGAGCTGGCGGGCGCGGCGCGCGCACGGCGCGCGCGGCGCATGGGGGTTGCATGGCGGCGCTCTGCGCGTGCTTGCATGGAGGAGATTGCTGGCGGGCATGGAGGAGCTTGCTTGAGGGCAAACAGGAGATTGCTCGCGGGCGTGGAGGAGATTGCAGGCGGGCATGGAAGCGGATGGCGAGAAATTGAGAAACATGGGAAGCGGGGCACATGCGGCTAGGCTTTGTGAGGAGGTTGTGGCGCAGGGGTTCCCTGCCCCAAGGCGCAGATTATAGATGGCGCAGCAATCAATACACTAGCCCTGCGGCATGGGGCGAGGCGAGGCCCCACCAGCGGGCGGGCACCATAATGGAAATGGCGGTTAAGAACGGGGAACGAGGCTACAGGGAGAGGATACGGGTTACAGATGCCAAAGGGGACGGCGGAACAAGGATCAGCCATAGGTTTCACGGGAAATGGCTAAAGAACGGGAATGAGGCGGGTGGTACGGGTGCTGGCGCGCATGGAGCGCGGCGCGGCGCATGGAGATCGCATGGCGGCGCCCATGCATGGACGAGATTGCTGGCGGGCATACAGGAGATAGCTTGCGGGCATGGAGGAGATTGCTGGCGGGCGTGGAGGAGATTGCTGGCGGGCATGGAGGAGATTGCTGGAGCCAATGGCGGCGGCGGGACTAGTAGTAGAACACAGACGCACACCAACAATGCGTTGCTGCCACTACCTGGGTGGTATAGGGTGGATCTGGGGGCCCAGTGTCCTGTCTAGGTCCAGTGCGTGCGCGCGTGTGGGGGTTTACCCTCACCCCTACCAGGTAGCCAGGCAGTTTCCCACTGAAACTGAATGTAAGGTGTCGGGCGCTAGCGCCGACACCGGTCTTATACATCATTACTGGTGTCACACAGACTGTAATATCCATCATCATCATCAGGGTTTAGGGTTTAAAGGCTACGTTTTTTTAGGGATTCAGTGCGCAAGCCAAGGGGGAGGGGCAGAAAAGTACGTGTGTGACACACGCTGATTACCAATCTTCTTGCTGTCTATGTTCCCAATCAAGCGGACTTTTTAAATTTAGACACCTGGGGGCCGAGATATGAGGGTCCGAAGTTGGGGTGGGTAGGGGGGGCGGCAAACTAAATATGGGGTGTCGAGAACTATCTTTCCACTGGACCGATGTTGATGGGAAGGCCACCATTGCCACCGCCTTGATGAGAGGAGCCCGAATCCACTCTCAGAAGAGACCCTGGTTTTAAGGGTGGAAGTCCACACACCCTCAACCCCCCAACTCCCCACGTGCTCCCTGCGGTGCACTAAGTGCTCACCTAGGGATTTGGGCAACCTTCACGAACTGATATCAGACCGACGCCATCTGAATCTCCTTGGAGAGCAGCAAAACATCTCCGGAGAGTCAACCCTCAATCTGCCTGGAAAGTGTGAAATGGAGGGTCCACACTCCTGGTGGCGGCCATCTCGGCCAAGGTATGGCGAGTTTTTGGAGATAATTTTGGCCATCTTCTGGCAACTTAGACACTGCGATGGACAGCCCTCACTGCAACGAAGCCATGCGCATCGGTCCCGGCTCCATGCATGGCGCACTTTGTGAGATAGGGTGGGTGGGTGGGTGGGACCCCCCCAAAAAACTTCTACCGTGTGTGTCAAAAATAATTTATCTGCCCCCCCGTGGAGCAGCGTAAAAAAAAATTACTGCCGTTCCACTAACAAGAACACTTTGGACAGCGGGGGTCCGGGGGCACAGCCCCCGGGAAAATGGCTCGGTAGAATTGCGCCACAGCCCGCGTAGAAGCGCTGGGTCGGCAGGCCCGGCTGGGGCCTCCGCGCGTCGCAAGACCGCCATTACGCCAAAACACTTTCTGCTTCACTGGTGTGTGTGTGTGTGTGTGTGTGTGTGTGTGTGTGTGTGTGTGTGTCTGTGTGCGTGCAGGTGTGCGATTGCCCCACCCGACGGGTCTCCAATCTTGGCCGTCTCTCGGCACTGACCTCCATCCCCACCAAGCACACATCTAATACATCATTACAGGCATCCGACGGACTGTAGAATCGACCACACATTGCCTGCGCGTGCCCGCAGGTGCCCTTCTACTTCCTCGAGGCCGCCATGCTTATTATCTTCCTCGTGCTCTCCGGACTCACCTACCTCAGATTCAGTGCACAAGCACACACGGCTAATACGCCAGTACAGGTGTCCGACGGACTGTGAAACTGACCACGCATTGCCTGCGTGTGCATGCAGGTGCCCTTTTACTTCCTCGAGGCCGCCATGCTCGTCATCTTCCTCTTGCTTTTCGGTCTCACCTACCCCAACGCGCCAGACGGAGGCTTCAGCGCCCGGGAGTTTGACATCTCGCGCAACTTCACGTTTATTGTGAATGGCGTGCTGGCAGGCATCGCGACGGTGCGAGGGGGGGTACAACAGATCGGTGGAAGGGGGGGTCAGAGCCCGGGAGTTTGACTCTCGCGCAACTTACGTTTATGTGAATGGCGTGCTGGCTGGCGTCGCGATTGGTGCGGAGGGGGCGGGGGGCCGTTACTACAGATCGGGGAGGCGGGGGGGTTGGGGTCAGGAGCCCGGGAGTTGACAGCTCGCGCAACTTCACGTTTATTGTGAAATGCGTGCTGGCGGCGTCGTGATGGTGCGAGGGGGGGGGTGTACAACCAGATCGGGGCAAGGGGGGGGTGGGTCAGAGCCCGGGATGTTTGACAGCTCCGCGCAACCTTCACGTTATGTGAATGGCGTTGCTGGCGGCGTCGCGATGGTGCGAGGGGGGGGGGGTTAATACCAGATCGGGGGAAGCGGGGGGGTCAGAGCCCGGGAGTTTGACAGCCGCGCAACGTCACGTGTACTGAGAATGGCGTGCGCCGGCGTCGCGATGGTGCAGAGGGGGGGTACTACCAGATCGGGGGAAGGGGGGGGGGGTCAGAGCCCGGGAGTTTGACAGCTCGCGCAACTTCACGTTTACTGTGAATGGCGTGCTGGCCGGCGTCGCGATGGTGCTGAGGGGAGGGAGGGGGCGACACAAAGGACACGGTGGCTAGCCTGACTTTGCCCTCCCCCCCCCCCTGAGACTGCGCTTTGTCAGGGGGGGGAAGTGCACGCGAGTGCAACGCAAGTGAACAAGGCGCACCAACGCTCCCTCGCCCGACTGCGCATCTTCCCATGCACCACCCCCCCTACGCTCAAGGATCGCCCGCCCCTCTTGCCGACACCAACTCCCCTACAGTAACAGTTACATCTGCTTTCCAGCGATGCTACCTTCTAGTCCTAGTGACACCGCCTAGACCCAAGTCCAGTTCTGGCCCTAACAATTACTTGTGAGGGGCGGTAGCCACCAGCCGGCTGCCTGCCTACGTGTAGTCCTAGAGCAAAAAATGAGAGCTATGATGTGACACCTCCAAAATGGATCCTACCTGCTTCTTGGGGACCAACTCCCCTCTCCATCCATATATATAACCCCTCCATCCAGTGTGCTGGAGTATCGGCGGGTGTCTCTAGTAGAAGAGTAGCCTGCTTAGCTGGAAACCCCGTGTTACTTGTTACTTGTTTACCATCCATACATTCCCTTCATGCTCAAGTGCATCCAGTCGATGCCAATCTTACCGACACAAACTCCCCCCTAGATCCATCTATCCCACCCCTCCCTGGCCTTCTACCCTCACCCCACCCCGGCTGTCTCTGCCTCTTGCCATCACCAACTCTCGCTCCCCACCCACCCATCTAGCCCCCTCCCTCCCCCCCCCCTCATTCCCCGCCCCCGCCCCCACCGCAGCTGTCATCAATCGTGCACGTTGCAGCACACCCCTCTTGCCAACACGAACTCAACCTTCATGTGCTTAACCCTCCCTCCCCCCCACCTCTCCCCCCTCTTCCCGCCCCCGCGCCCACCTGCAGATGTCGTCGATCGTGCAGTACCCGTTCACACTTCAGTACATTCGGTCGATGCTGCCGTACGGCGCGTGGCGCCACCCGATGCTTACAAAAATCGCGCATGCGACGGCGTGGATCTGGGCAACCAGCTTTGCTGCGTGTGCGCTATTCTATCTGGTGTGTGTGCGTGTGTGTGAGTGAAGGGGGAGGGAGGGGGGCAACATGCACACACACACACGCACATGCGCACACACACACACGCGCACACAGTCGGCACCACCGCCTGCCTCGCAGATCCCATTCACCACCGACGTCGAGATGCACATCCGAGGGCAATACGACACTCGAGCTGACGTCCCATCAGGTGGGCGGGTGGGCGGCAGTGCTTTTTCAATTGGGCGGTTTACCGCCTATGGCGGTTTCTGGGATGTACAAAATAATTTATTTTCGAGGGTTAACCGTCCAATTTTTCTCGATTTTTGCATTACGGCCGACTTGAGCCGATTTGGGTCGCGGCCGCCAGCGGCCGGGCTGTAAGAATTAATTGATTTAAATCAATTGAAGAAGCACTGGTGGGCGGGTTGGAGGCCGACGGGCGAAGTGCTGGCCATGCGTGGCCACCGCACGCACACAGCCTGCATGCACAGGCACACACACAAACACGCACGCACATACACACGCACACACACGCGCGCGCACATGCACACACACACGCACGCACGCACATTGCGCATGGCCAACATTGTGCACGGCCGCGCGCGCCGAACGCATGCAAAACAAAAACGCAGGCGACAACCTCTTCGCGGTCGTGTTCCGCATCGTGCTGCCGATCGGGCTCTACGTCTTCTGCGCCCTCGTCACGCGCGTGCTCCCCTGGCTCGTCATCCGCCACGTTGACGCCTCGGCAGCGTTCGACAGCGTGGCAGGCGGGGCGCGCGGCGCGCGCCCGGGCGTCGCTGGAGGCGTCGTGTACCCCGGGTTCAAAGTGAGTCGAGCCCGGCGACTGTGTATGCTGAATTTGCACGCTCTCGTGTGTGCTTGTGCTCGTGCTCGTGCTCGTGCTCGTGCTCGTGCTCGTGCTCGTGCTCGTGCTCGTGCTCGTGCTCGTGCTCGTGCTCATGCTCCCATGCTGTCATGCTCTCACGCTCTCATGCTCACGCTCTCATGCTCTCACGCTCTCATGCTCTCACGCTCTCACGCTCTCATGCTCTCACGCTCGCATGCTCTCAGGCTCGCATGCTCATGCGCATGCTCACGCAGCGTCATCTCGTAGTCGAGTGCGTGCGCCTGTGCGTGCGTGCGTGGCGCGTGCCACACACCATGAAGACGTGTTCCAACCAAAACACCCAGTGTGCTTGCGTGCGTGCGCCCCGCAGGTGACCGAAAACCCGCTGTCCGCGCCCAGCTGGCAGCTGTCTCCAATGCTCGCAGGCACGGCGTATGTGGGTGCGGCCGGCGCGCCGCTCTCGCCCACGGCCGTGACCTCGCCACCGGGCCACCACCCCGGCACATCGCTCGCGTACGTGATGCCCGACGGCAGCGTCGCGATGCCGGGCGTGCATACTCCGCCGCTGCTCTCGTCGCCCGCGCGTGGCAATGGGTCTATCATGGGCGTGGGCATGCCAGGCACACCGCCCGCGCCGCGCCGCGCGGAGCTGTCGTCCACCGGGGGCACCGGAATGAGCACAGACGCCGCGGTGTTTGTCACGTCTGTCGGGCAGGGCTCGCCGCCGCTCAAGCCCGAGGACCCGAGCGCGCCGCAGGCTCGGGACTCGGCGTACTCGACGCAGGAGTACGAGGAGACGTTTAGGGGCTCCCCGGGTGGGGGCGGCTACGGTGCAGGGGCAGGGGCAGGGGCCGGGGCCGAGACGCCCAGCGGGAGCGCTCGTGCGGGCGGGGAACAATTCCGACCGCGGCTCTCGTCTACGCGCCACCCCGAACTCCAGCACACGTGGCTGTCGGAGTTTGCGGCAGAGGCTGCGGGCAGCAGCGGGCGGGGCGGCGCCAGCAGCGCGCACGCGACGCCGCAGCGGGCGCAGCCAGCGGCGCGGTCGCCCGGCGTCGGCGGCGGCGGCGGCGGCGGTGGCGGCAGCGCGCTGCCGATCGGCAGCAACGGCTTTCGGCCCGCCACCGCGGCTGCGTATATGACGACCGCGCCGCCGTCGGCGCATTCGGCTGCAAAGCAGGAAGCGCCGAGCGCACCATTGGCGCCCGCAAGCGCTGCGCCTGCAGCATCCGTGGCGGCGGTGGGCTCGCCCACGCCCTCGCCCGCGCGCGCGACTGCACCGAGGAGGAAGACGCGCATGACGGACGAAAACTTCCGCATCACCTCGGCTCACCCAAGGTCGAGCACGAGTAGTCCGTGACCCCCCTGCTGGGTGGCGTCAGGCGAGCTAGCGGGGAGGGGGGGGGTCTGGCTGACTTCCACGCCCTTGGCACACGATATTGGCTCCGAATCCCTTTCGTATTTCCTTCCCTTTTAGAATAATGATGAGTTGCGACATCCACTGCCGGCGGTCACAATCAGTTGTAAATCTCCAGCAGGACCATGAGACAGCGGGACTATGAGACAGCGGGACTATGAGACAGCAGGCACATAAAAGATGAACTTGTTGCTGTCGTCGGCCACAGCAGCGACGCCCGCCCGGTGGTGCTCGCTGTGGTCCAGGCGCAGGCGCAACAGATTGCGTCCCTCGTGGTTGAAGTGCACCTCCTGGTGAGCCGCGTCCCTTGGGCGCCCATGCAAATGCCGCAAGTGCCCGCGCGCGCTGGTCCACAGTGCGCCCCGCTCGGCACCTGCTGCCAAAGCTGCTCAGCCTGCCCGGCCCGCTGCTGCTGCCGCCCCTGTGGCGTCGGCGGCGGGCGCACCGGCGGAGGAGCGGCCTGCTGCGGCAGGCGCCGCACGAGCCGCACTGCGCGCAGCCCCTGCCGTCAGAGGGGGGGGGGCTGTCTGCGCATGTGGGCGACACGACGCTGCGCCGCAGCCGCGTGTTGTCCCCCCCAGTGGCAGCCGGCACCTGGTTCCTCGCGGTGGTGGCACGCCGGTGAGCTTGGGGGAAGAGGAGGCGACGGCGATGGCAGTGACGCGGTGTGCTTCCCTCGCCGAAGACGGCGTCAGCCTGCCTGTCTACCTGGCGCAGGCTGTCGTGCAATGGCTGCACCACTGCGCTGGCCGGGCCGGGAGAGACGCGCGGTACGTGGAGCACCACACCTTGGGCAGGCACGCGCTTGCCCAGCGTTGTCACCCCGCATCACGCTGGCGCCGTCGCACGCGAAGCTCACGAGCTTGCGCGCCGCCTCGTCGGTCGTGTGTGTTGTGTGTGTGTGCGTGTGTGTGTGTGTGTGTGGCGTGTGTGTGTGTGTGTGTGCGTGCGTGTGTGTGCGCGCCTTGTCAGTGGCCGACGCCTCGTCGCAGCTGGTCATCTGCGTCTCCTTGGTTAGTAACCCTGAATCTGGCTAGAAAGTGCACTAATGTAAAACGTTTGGAAGCAGGGGCCCCTGTTTGTTCTCCCCCACACTCGCCGTCAACTCCACGTCACACAACCCTTTTGCTTTCGTCTTGATCAAATCCGCTTGAACACCTCCCGTCCGCACAACCTCCCGTCCGCACAACCTAAATCATGGGCGGATTCCATCTCCCACTCGATGCGAAGGTGAGTCAAGCGTGCGTGTAATCTACTCACGCTCCATGTGCCTGCGTAGACTCTACCGCCCCATGTGCCGCCTGTGCCGCTCCATATGCCTCTTGCAGCGGGGTTGTCGGTACGAAGGAGGCGGGCGGTGTGAGCTGAAGAGAAAATACAGTTTCATTCAGTTTTGGACCCACCGCGGCAACGCAGATCCTGTTCGCCGCAACGGCCTGTGGCGTCACGGGCCTGGGTGTGATGCTTTCGCACGTCATCCTCGACGACACTGACTCGGTGAGCAATCTTTGCGTATCTTCAAAAAGCGGCGGCTAGAAGACAGAACCTGCTAAGGCTGGGGCAGGCCCTATGCATGTGGCGTGACAGACCCACCTGCTTAAAGCCCCATCCACCCTGACACGCGGGCACGCGCATGTGACATGTGGGACGTGCATGTGACATGTGCGTGATGCCATGGGGCAGCCAGTGTCTTAACCGTGCCAGTGTGCTCGCGCTGTGTGTGCGCACCCGCTTGCGCTGTGTGCGCGCACCACTCGTGCTCCCACTCTGTGTGCGCGCAGCGCAACTTCTCCATGGACAACGATCCCAACTACGACTCGACCGTCACGAAGCAGGCCAACCACTACCACAACAATGTAGGCATTTGCGGGTTGGGGCGCGTGCGTGAGAGTGTGTAGGGGGGGGGCAGGTGCCTTCAAGGGCAACACGCGCTGGGTGAGAGCTGGTTCCGGCCTGTATTACCCCCTTGCCCAAGCCCATCGTTTCCTCTCCCAGCCAGACGCACACCGCCACCGTCATCCTGTTGCACAGGTGGTGCAGCGCTACTTCACGATGCGCGCGCGCACCGTCGGCAATGCCAGCGTCTTCAACAACCAGGCCAAGCCAAACTGACGCGCGAGCGCGCTGCAACATGGAAGATGAGCGGCTGTATCCGCCCCCCAGGCCCCCCGCTGCCTAGTTCCGGTTCCGGTGAATTCAACGCCGCATAGCCACAGGCGTTCCTGCTGGGGCATTGAATCACACACTACCACCCCGACCGCGGGCCTTGTATTTCTTCCTGCCACAAGCGGTGGGCTTTGTAGATCCCGCCAAGTAGAAGTAGGTGTTTGCGCTGGTGGCGGCAGCGGCTGCTCTGAGGCTGCTTGTGTCGCAGAAAACGTGTGTTACAGGATGACAGAACATGGTGCCTACAACTGGCTCCTACGTGCCCTACTACAGGCTGAGCAACAGGAGGGGGGTGAGGGCAAGGGGGACTGAGAGAGTGAGTGAGGGAGAGAGGGAGGGGGGGCACAGAGAGCCCCCGTGCGCCCGCTCCCCGTCACTGGTCGTCTTCATCATCATCCAGGTCGTCGTCACCATCGTTGTCATCGTCGTCGTCATCTGACCCGTCCTCGCTCATCTTCTCGCTGTCACCATCCATCCCGTCATCATCCTCATCGTCGTCGTCATCCGACAGGCCTGCGTCTGGCGCAAACGGGTCCTCCGCCTCTGGCTCCTCGACGCTCCCGTCCTCAAACACAACCTCCGGGCCGGGCCTGCCACCAGCGCTGCCCGCCTCGTCGTCGGCTTGCGCGGTGTGCGCGGTGATGAGCGACAGCCGCCCGTACACCTTGAGCAGCTGCGCGTACAGTCCCACGCGCGAGTCGATTGCCTGGTAGAGCGCGGTGAGCGGCGCCTGCACGCCCGGCGCCGTCATCATGTACCCCGTGTGGTGGTGCATCACGGCCTTGATCCACGGCGCGAGCTGCGCAGCGCGCGCCGGCTTGGATAGCACGCGGTCCACGGCCGCGCGCAGGAAGAGCGCGGCGTCCATGGGCAGCAGGCGCCGCACGGTGTTGACGACGACGCGCGGCGAGCTCGTCGACAGGCACTTCTCGAGCAGCGCGCGGTCGTTGGAGCGCAGCGCCTGGGTGAGCAGCACCGCGAGCGAGTCGGCCTTGGAGCTGCCCTCGGGCAGGTGCGCTTGCTGGCCGCTCGGGCCCGCGCCCGCGCCGCCCACCCGGTCCGCGCCCTCCTCCTCCAGCTCGGCCACTCGCTGCCCGAGCGGGACTTCGTCCTCGGGCGTGTCTGCGGCCGCGTCGTCGTCGAACTCGCCGCCGTCCGCCTCAGGCTCAGACCGCTTGTTGCGCCCGCCGGCGTCGGCGGCGCTCGTCACGCCGACGCGCGTGAGCACAGGCGCGCCGAGGTTCTCCGACCCGAGCACCGTCACGTCGGCGCGCGTGTGCGCCGTGTTAGGAACTCGTGCACTGCCCGCAGACGCGGACGCGTCGAGCAGCAGGCCGCCGCTCGAGGGCGACAGCGAGACGAGCGCTGCCTCGCCGTTGTTGGTGGAGTCGGACGGCAGGGGCACCGGAACCGTCTCGAACGAGGGCTTGGCGCTCGAGCCGCGCGCGACGAGCAGGGTTGGTCCTGAGGGGCAGGAGAGCAGCGGGCGGGGGAGGGTGGGGGTGAGGATGAGGCTGGGTCGGCCAGCTGGGTCTAGCTGGGAGTAGAGAGTACATGCGCTGAGGGTGAGTGCGCGCGTGTGCGCGAGCGAGGTGTGGATGTCAGGGCTCGCTCCAGTGCAACCGGCCATGGACTGAGAGCTGGCAGTCAAATTGGAGCAAACGATGTCTGCTCTAGCACCCTTGAACGTCCTCCAAGGGAACCATGGAACCAACGAGGGAAAAGAGATAGTGCAGCATGGGCGATGCGTCGTGGTGGGCGTGCGAGAGTGCGCGCGCGGCAGGTGCGCGTGTGTGTGCGCGAGGTGCGTGTGTGGATATCAGGGCTCACTCCTGAGCAACCAGCCATGGAGAGCTGGCAGTCAGTTTGGAACGAACACTGTTTGCTCTAGCACCCTTGAACGTCCTCCGAGGGAACCATGGAACCAAGGAGGGAAAAGAGATAGTGCAGCGATAGTGGGAGGTGGTGGTGATTTGTGTGTGGGGGGGGGGAGGCGTGCGAGGGGGTGCGCGCGGCAGTTGCGCGTGGTTGTGCGGTGTGTGTGGATATCAGGGCCCACTCCTGAGCAACCAGCCATGCAGAGCTGGCAGTTGGATTGGAGCAAACAGTTTCTACTCGAGCACCCTTGAACGTCCTCCGAGGGAACCATGGAACCAAGGAGGGAAAAGAGATAGTGCGGCGATGAGCGATAAGTGGTGGTGGGTATGCGCGCGTCCTGATGGCGAAGAGTAGTCACGCGCGATTTACACATGCCCCTATGCAGACTTCTGAAACGATATCACTGATCTTTGTAACGATCTTTAATGGAATGTGTTTGTGGATATCAGGGCTCACCCCTAAGCAACCAGCCATGGCGAGCTGGCAGTTGGATTGGAGCAAACGCTTTCTGCTCTAGCACCCTTGAACGTCCTCCGAGGGAACCATGGGACCAAGGAGGGAAAAGAGATAGTGCAGCAATGTCGCGATGCGTGGCGGTGCGTGTGCGTGTGCGAGAGCGTGTACACGCGTGTGTGTTTGTCACGTGTTGCTGCTACTGCTGCTGACGCCCACTCAGCCGTCCCACTCTCGTGTCCGCCCGACCTCGCACCTTCAGACCCAGCCGTCAGCTTGGCCGCCAGGATGCCCTCCTCCGCGCCGCCAAGTGCGCCCTTTGTGGGCGCGGCCGTCCCGACGCGCACGCGCGCGAGCAGTCGCTGCTCCACTGCCCCCTCTCCGACGCCGCTGCACGCCCACACGTACGCCTCGCCCGCCTCTGACACCGCGGCCACGCAGAACCCGTCGTCGCCGTGGCTGCACACGTCGAGCGAGACCGCCGCGTCGTCGAGCGCCAGGCTCGCGACCGCTCCCTGCGCCTTCTTCGCCTTCTTGGGGGCTGCTGCGCACCACACCGCGACGTGGCGCTCGCCCGTCGCGGCCGACACAGCGTGGCCGCCGTCGGGCGAGAACACGGCCGCGCGCGCGGGCGCCGGGTGGCCCGTGAACTTGGCCTTGCGCTCCTGCGACGAGATGTCCCACAGCGAGAGCACCGAGCCGCCGCCAAACGCGGTCTCGCAGTCTGCGCGGCAACAATGGGGAGGCAGCGGTGAGAGGCAGGGGAGGGGTCTCTTTCAAGGGGTGCACTGCATGGCAGCATTCCCACACGCTCGCAGCTGGCCCTTTCAAGGGGCACAGCGTGCGGATCACATGCTGGGCCGGCGGTGCATGGCGAGCCGCATGCGCGTGGGGACCGTGCAAGGAGGAGCATGGCATGGATGGCGAGCCGCACGCGGCCACGCATAGATGGGAGACCGGCTCACCTGGGGAGATGGCGAGGCACGACATGGCGTGCTTGCTGGCCTCAAAGCTGCCCTTCACCTCCCCAGTCGCCGCGTCCAGCGCCACCACGCTCTTCGCCCCAGTCGCGTACACCACGCCGTTGGAGTAGGTCACGGCAGAGACGCTCCTGCGTGCCGTCGAACATCGCATGCGCGAGTTCGTCAGGCGCATGCAGCGTGGTTCCATGCCCCCATGCATGCAATCGGCGGCGGCGGCCCCAAGCGCATCGCATGCACTCGCCCCCTCGACACTGCAGCATCGCACTAATACACCATGCACGCACCCGTCCACGCAGCCCGCAGCGCGCCACTTGAGCTCTCCCATCGCTGTGTCATACGCCTTCACGTCGCCCGAAGCCGTGCCAACAACCAGCGCGCTGCTCGCCACGCCGCTGCCCACCGACTTCTTTTTTGATGACTCCTGGTGTGTGCAACGAGCGAGCGTTGGTGGGATGGGAGAGGGGGGAGGGGGCAGGCGACGTGCCACAGTTTTGATGAGCCCCTGTAGCATGCTCACCTTGCGCTTGGCGCCCACCCACGCGATGCATGTGTTGGCCTCCGTCAGCGCTCCGTTGGATCCATCGGCCCCCAGCGTGGCACGCAGGCGTCCCGTGCCTGCAGATTGGTGAATCAGAGGGAGGCGGCGGTGAGTGACGGCGGCGCGCAGCGATCCACTGCCCCCTGTCGGCCTGTGCAGCGCTGGAAACTCACCGGAGTCGTACGTACGCACGCGCCCGTCAGCTGTGGCGATTGCCAAAGCGTCCCCCGTGGGCGAAAAGGCAGCATGCATGTTCAAGGCTTTTTGTGCAGGCGCCCTATGGGACCAGCCTCCTCAGGACTGGGTTCAATAGATACACGCCGCCTGGTTGTCTCAGATCACAGCACAGGAGGCGATGGATGCAGGGGTGGGGGGGACAAAAAAGGCGTCATACTTTCTCCCCACACCAGTCTGTCGCCCCAGTTGAAAAGCTCCGCCCGCGTTGCAGTGCATTTAACCATTGCTTGTTACACAGCAGCCTGCGACACGCTGGCGCGCGCTGTGTCCTACTCAGCAGTGGGCGAGATAGGGGCCAGGATGCAGCCGTACTTGTCGACGCGGGCGCTCAACGGCTTCCACAACTACAAGTACAAGGCGGTGGGTGTCCATGCGTCCATGCGTGGGTATAGCAGGCGCATGCATGCGGGTAGGAAGTGGTGATATCCTCATGAGATTCTTCTCATGCTCTACAGACCGGCTACACATACCTGGATGTGCTCCACACGCCCTTCTGGAACTGGTTCACCGAGCTGCTACCCATGTGGCTGGCCCCCAACCTCATCACGCTGACCGGTCTGTGCTTCGTCTTCGCGTCGTTTGGCATCGACGCGCTCTTGATTATGGACTATTACGGTGCGTCTGTGCACCGGCTTTGCTTGGGCTTGCATGGGCCGCCGCCGCACACACACATGCACACCCATACACACACACGCGTGTCCTCCCATCCCATCCCATCCCATCTCCCATGCGGTCTCCCCATCATATGCTGGTGCTCGTGCCTGTGCAGGCTCCGTGGTGCCGATGTGGGTGTACGTGTTCCGCTCTGTCGCGGTGGTCGTATACGTCAACTTGGACTGGTGAGCGCTCTCGAGGACGGAAGCGGAAATCCGCACACACCCAGACAGAACACACACGCACACACACACACACACACACGCACACACATAGTCGGGGTTCACATGCGCACCGTGGGGGACAAGTGCTGCCAGCGCACACCCTTGCAGGGGCACACACACACACACACACGCACGCACACACGCACACACATGCACACACACACACACACACACACACACACACACACACGCATGCCTCCTCTCTTGCGCGGCCCACCGCAGCCTCTCGCCAGGCGTCGCCACAGCCCCAGGCTCGGACGCGCGCACACGCGCGCTGGGCCCCCCTCCATCCCACGCGCGCACACACGCAGACACGCACGCACACCCCCGCCTGTCCTTTCTGTCTCCTGTCCCCTGTTCGGGCCTCGGCCTTGGCTTGTCCCTCTGTCGGGTTTAGGTTCCGTGTAACACGTTCCTCCCCCCCCCCTGCCCCCCCCCCGAAAAGTGCGTCGCCACCCGCACACGCATCCCTCGCAGCATCGATGGCAAGCAGGCGCGCCGCACCGGCAGCTCCTCCCCGCTGGGCCAGCTCTTTGACCACGGGTGCGACGCGCTGTCGATCCGGCTGCTGCTCGACACCTGCCACGCGACGCTCAACTACCCGTGCAACTGGACGTCGGCACTCATCATCAGCTGGGTGGGTGGGTGGGTCGGTGGCTGGGTGGGTGGGTGAGTGGGTGGCTGGGTGGGTGAGTGGGTGAGTGCAGGCAGGCAGGCAGGAAGGGGCCAACTACCCGTGCAACTGGACGTCGGCACTCATCATCAGCTGGGTGGGTGGGTGCAGGCAGGCAGGCAGGCAGGCAGGAGGGCCGTCATCCTCAACTCGGTGGGTCGGTGGGTGGGTCGGTGGGTCGGTGAGTGGGCGGGTGCAGGCACGCAGGCAGGAGGGAGCCAACTACCCGTGCAACTGGACGTCGGCACGCATCATCCGCAGGGTGGCTGGGTGGCTGGGTGCAGGCAGGCAGGCAGGCAGGAGGGCCGTCATCCTTCACTCGGTGGGTGGGTGGGTGGGGGTGGGTGGGTGGGTGGCAGGCAGGCAGGCAGGCAGGAGGGCCGTCATCCTCCACTCTGTGGGTTGCTGCGTGGGTGGGTGGGTGCAGGCAGGCAGGCAGGAGGGCCGTCATTCTTCACTCGGTGGCTGGGTGGGTGGGGTGGTGGGTGGGTGGGTGGTGCAGGCAGGCAGGCAGGAGGGCCTCATCCTCCACTCGGTGGTGGTTGGGTGGTTGGGTGGGTGGGCGGGTGCAGGCAGGCAGGTAGGAGGGGGCCAACTACCCATGCGACTGGACGTCGGCACTCATCATCAGCTGGGTGG
This sequence comes from Chlamydomonas sp. UWO 241, assembly GCA_016618255.1. Classification (NCBI taxonomy): domain Eukaryota; kingdom Viridiplantae; phylum Chlorophyta; class Chlorophyceae; order Chlamydomonadales; family Chlamydomonadaceae; genus Chlamydomonas; species Chlamydomonas priscui. Next base: position 140,978 of record VFSX01000035.1, on the reverse strand, counting down.
GTGCGTGGGTGCGGGTGTGGGTGTGGGTGTGTTTGTGGGTGCGCTCTCGGGTGCGAGTGTGTATGGGGGGGGGCATTTTTTGTGGCGGGAGGGAGTCAGGCGGGGGACCAAAAGGGGGGGGGAGTTGAGCCGGGTTGCAGCAGGAAACAGGGTGAGTCACTGGCCCCCACTCTGCCATCATCCACGGATGATTTGGCGTTCTTAGCGAATGAAAGGGTCCCTGTGTCATCGGTATGTCGTCTGTGTGGAGTTAGGGGGGAAAACGGGTTCAGATACGCTTTCAGGGCCATCAGGCATAGTGCTTTGGGTGGGAGGAAGCGTAGGGGGGAGGTACATCGCGCGATGGGCACTGCGTATCCATGCCCCCCCCCCACACACACACACACCACACTCTCTCTCAGGCACACCACGCTCTCTCTCAAACACACACAAACGCACACGCAGGTCATGCTGCCCTGGATCCTGGCGCACTGGGAGGAGTACCACACCGGCCATCTGCACTACGGCAACGGGTACTTTGGGGTCATGGGTGAGTTTAAGGGTCTAGGGTTTAGGGTTTTAGGAGAGTGCTTCGGCCACCCACGACCACCCTCGTCTGCCCCCTCCCCACCCCAGCACTCTCTCTCGCTCCCCCAAACTCTCCCCCCTCTCCCCCTCCCTCTCCCCCCCACACCCTCGTCTGCCCCCTCCCCACCCCACCCCAGCACTCTCTCTCGCGGCCCCAAACTCCTTACCCCCCCCCCCCCCTCCCCACACACACACGCCACGTCTGCCCCCATGCTGCTTATCCCCATGCTGTACCACGAACACCAACACCCACACACACACACGCTGCGTCTCCCGACCTCGCTACGTCTCCCCACACACACGTTGCCCCCCACCAACACCAACACACACACGCACACACACACACGCTGCGTCTCTCGTCCCCGCTACGTCTCCTACACACACACGCTGCCCCCCCCCCCCACACCACCACCATCGCCCCCCACACCCACACAATCGACACCCACACCCACACATGCTGCGTCTCCCTTCCCAGCTACGTCTTCCACGCACACACACTGCCCCCCCCCCCAACACTCACACACACACGCACGCACACACATACACACACACACGCTGCGTGCGTAGAGTCCAACTACGCGCTGTGCATCGTTCACTTCTCGGGCTACTTCTTGGGGGGGAACGGCCTGTGGGAGACGCCGCTCAACGGCGTCCTCCCGTTCAAGCTGCCCTTTACGATTGGTGAGTAGGGGTATTGAGTAGGGGTAGTGAAAGGAGGGGCAGTGATGATGATGATGAGGATGAGGGGTAGTGATGATGAGGGGTGATGAGGGGTAGTGAGTAGGAGGGGTAGTGATGATGAGGATGAGGATGAGGGGTAGTGATGAGGGGTAGTGATGATGAGGAGTGATGAGGGGTGATGATGAGGGGTGATACGGGGTAGTGATGATGATGGGTGATGAGGGGTAGTGATGATGATGATGATGATGATGATGGACGTTACAGTCGTGTGTGACGCACCTACAGGCAGCGTGTTCAACCTTGCTCGGTGTGTAGCACCCGAGCGCTACAGACGGGTGGCTGGCTACTGGCAGTGGGGGGGGGCTCGGTGAGGTGTGATGATGATGACGGATTTTACAGTCTGTGGGCGACACCAGTGATGATGTATGAGACCTGTGTCGGCGCTAGCGCCCGACACCTTCACTGAAATTGACTGGCTACCTCCAGGGGAGGGGTGAGATTATACCCTTCACGCTCGGTGAGTAGTAGGAGAGGACGTGGGGCAAATTCGCACAGGGACAAAGTAACACACTCTGCGACTGGAGAGCTGCTCCCTGCTGCTCGGCTGTGCGTCCGGCGCCCCCCTTCTGGACTTGCGCTGGGAAAATGTGTTGAGGGGGGGGGACTGGGAGAACACGCGCCCTGCCGCGCTACCTTGGTGGTCACTGCAGCCGTGGGAGGGGTCAGCTGGATGCATCATCACCAGCATCGTTGGCGTCGGCGCCGGGCGTACGCAGACTCTGGGAGCTCAATGGCAATGTCGCGCTGAAGCAGTCTGGCGCAGCCTGGGTGCATACAGCCGAGGCCGAGCACACACACTGACACATACACATACACACACAGTATGGCACGCGCACGCACACACACACACATGCACACACACACACACACACACGCACGCACACACGCACACATGCACGCACACACACACGCACGCACGCACACACACACACACACTTGCGCCCCCCTGTCGTGCTGCGCGCGCCCGCGCAGTCGTGCGGCACCTCTACTTTGCGGCGTTCATCCTCGGCGCGGCGTCCCAGGTGTTCGAGCAGGCCGTGCGCATGCTGCGGCACCGGCCAGAGGACCTGCCGGCGGACGAGCGCGGGTACAAGGAGCTGGGTCGCGGCGCGATGGCGCGGCACCTGGGCATCGTGGTCGCGCTGCTCGCGCTCGGCACGCTCATCACGTCGGAGCAGGGCGCGTATGGGTCGGCGCGCGCGGTCTCGGTCGCGTTTGGCCTCATGTACGCGCTCGTCGCGTCGAGCCTGATCGTGGCGCACATGTCCAAGGAGCCGGTGCCCGTGTTCTACTGGGTGTACGGCCTGCTCGCGCTCGCCGCGGCCAACCGGTTCACGGGGGCCGTGGACAGCCGCACGGCGGCGCTCGTGCTCATGGGCCTCACGCTCGTCGGCTACCTGCACTACGTGATCAGCGTCGTCAACCAGATCTGCGACTACCTCGGCATCCGCTGCTTCGTCATCAAGCCAAAGGCGCCGCCGGCGCAGGGACAGGCGGCAGCCAAGACGGCCGCGGCCAAGGATCAATAATTATTTATTTATGCAGGTGTGGTGCGGCTGAGGGCGCCAGCGGATGGGCGCGTGCTCCACGTGGGAGACAGAGAGACGTGAGAAGCAGGGAGAGGCAAACGGGGACGAGCGTAGGGTATCGTCACGAGTTGGTTACAAGTTGTTTGTGTGTCCACACTGTGACAGCGCCGGACAGCTGCGGCATTTTTGGAGTGGTTCACCTTTGATTCACCTAAAAGAGTGTAAGCGATCGAGAGCTATGCATCGCCGTCGTCCGTCGCCATCCAGTGGCTTTGTATGCTCTCGTACACGTCAGCCAGGCCCGCGGGGCCCTCCCCAGCGCACCCTCCAGCCTCCAGGAAGCCGATGCTGAACACTCCGATCCGCTTCTCGGGGAACAGCTCAGTGAGAGGGGGCGGAGACGGGGGCGGCGTCGGCGCGCCCTCCTCGTGCACCTCCTCCCATCCGAGCCCCCACCGGTGCAGCTGCTCCACCAGGACAATGTCGAGGTTGTCGAATCGGTGCTTCGTGTGGCAGTACAGGATACGCGTGTGCCCCGGCGTTGCGACGCCCCTGAGCGCCTGAGGCAGCGCGGCGCACCCACCCTCGGTGTAGATGAGGTCGGAGCCGATCACAAAGTCCCAGGGTTGGCCTGTCGCCGGGCACTGGAGACCGACCGGTCCCACGGGCGGCCGACTATCTGCCTGCGCTCGCTGCTGGTCGCCGTCGCTGCTGACGATGTAGTCGTTCCAATCGCAGGGCAGCACCAGGAGATTGGGGAGCGCCGGGTTGAGCGCCACGTTGTGCCGCAGCCACTCCACGCCCCGGCCCTCCTCCTGCTCCGTCAAGCACACGCACGCCGCGCCCGGCAGGTTGCGAGCAACCACCATGCCCAGCCAGCCCAGCCCTGCGCCGAGCTCCAGCACGCTCACGCCTGACACTAGCAGCCCGAGCGTTGCAGCCTCTACCTCCAGGTACTCTGCCATGCGGCGTGCAGCGGGCCACACAAGCCCGCCGGTCGTACTGAGGTCTGCGTTCTCCGTCACAACTGCAAGGTCCCAGCGCTGCCGCGCTGCTGGCTCCATGCTGCTGATGGCCCCAGCTGGCTCCATGCTGCTGCTGGCCACGCCCTCCGCCTCTGCCTCTGTCGTGGACTCAACCATCATGCATGCACGCTCATTAGTGTGTCGCCATGCGTCTGCAAGCTCAGAGCGTAGTCACCAGGTCCGCCCTCCTCCCCTGCATGCACGCCTCTGTGCCTAAATACACGGGTGTACACAGAAAGAAAGGCTGGCCCGCAGGTAGCCGCCAAAATCGGCACGGTGTGGAGGATCCACACTATTTCTCTCGCGAACGCTTCGACATACATACACTTCGAAGATATACAGTTCATCCACATCTCCTAATACGCACCCCCATCGACGATCTGAGGCGGCAGCATGGGACTATAGACTTCAGATGGCGCCCGCATGGGCTGCATGTGCACATGCGCATGCATCCCCGCAGGAGCAGCAGTAGCAGCAGCAGTAGCAGCAGCAGCAGCAGCAGCAGCAGCAGCAGCAGCAGCAGCAGCAGCAGCGTGCTGACATGGAGCTGGTGGGTGCCAGCACATGCATGCATGTCACACGCCACGTTGCCGACTGCACTGGGGTGTCAACATGCCCCGTGCGCGTACGTGCGTGGTCCCTGACACGCCCATGCCGCGCCGCAGACGTGCCTTGGCCAGGGCTCCTCGCCGTGCGCCCTGCTGCGCTTCCGGCACACCAACGTGCTGCTCGACTGCGCGCTCGACACGGCCTCGGTCCTGCACGTTCAGCCACGGCATGGTGGGAGCCCAGCGCCCAGCGGCGGCGGCGGCGGCGGCCCCAGCACCACCGAGCCGCTTCCCGTGCTCGGCCCGCTGCTACAGCTAGCGCGGCTGGAGCGCATCCACGCTGTGCTCGTCAGCAGCCCCGAGGGGCTGCTGGGCGTGCCGGCGCTGCTGACCGGCCACCCAGACGCCGAGTACGTGAGAGTGTACGCGACGCTCGCGGCGATCGACGTCGCGCGCCATATGGCGGCAGAGCTGGCCGACACTGACTCCCGCCTGGCGCTCGCGCCGGTGGTGGTCGGCGGAGGCAGCGAGCAGGAGCAGGCGGGCGATGCAGCGGGCGCCGGACCAGGCAGCAGAGGCAGCGGCGGCGCCGGCGCGTGGGACCTGCCGCCCCGCGAGTCCCTGGGCTGGCAGCTTCCGCCCGGTTACCCTGACGAGGCTTACGCGGCGTGCTGGTGGCGGCGCGGCTTCAGCGCGGCGGCGGTGGAGTCGGTCCTCGCGCGCGTGACGCCGGTGCGGTACGGTCAGAGCGTCAGCCTCGACGGCACGTACGTGTCTGCCGTTGCGTTCCCGAGCGGTGGCTGCATGGGCGGTGCGCTGTGGGTGGTGTCCGATGGCACGCGCAGCATCGGTTACGCGTCGCGGCTGGGCGTCAGCGAGCAGCAGCGCTGGTGGACGGAGCTGCAGGCGGACGCGCTGTCCGGCCTACACGCTCTGATCCTGGCGCCCGGCGCGGTGACGGGTGCGCAGCAGGCGGCAGCCGCAGGCAAGGCGCCCACGCCCAGCCTTGCTGAGGCCGTTGCCCAGGCGCAGGCAACGCTGCGGGAGGGCGGCAGCGTGGTGCTGCCCGTGACAGCGTCGGGCGCGCAGTGGCCGGTGCTCGAGGCGCTGTTCCAGGCCTTCCACCAGCAGCAGCAGGAGCAGCAGCAGCAGAGAAAGCAGCAGCAGCTGGGGCAGCAGCAGCAGCAGATGCCGCCCGTGCTCTACGTTGGAGCGGCGTCCCAGGACTCCCTCGCGTTCGCGTGCACATGCCCAGAGTTTGTGAGCCGGTGAGCGAGGGTGCCGGGAGGCCTCACGCTCCCTGCTGCTGACCGCCCTCCCGTGTTGCAGCAGCTGCGTGCGTGCGACCCCTGCGCATCGCATGGCAACACAAACTCACCGCTTATGCAAAATCCTTGTGTCCACCCCACCCACCCGCTGCGCGCACGTAGGTTCCGCCACGACCTCGTCTTCCAGGCGGTCGCGCCGTTTGCGTTTGACCAGCTGATCGCGCACGGCCAGCTGTCGGTGGCCGACTCGCTCGCTGACCGCGACCTACAGCACCGCTGGCGCGAGCCGGCCGTGGTGCTCGTTCCGACGCCCAGCCTGCACGCAGGCCCGGGCGCCCAGCTGCTTGCAAAGTGGGGCCGCGACGCGCGCAGCCTGCTGCTGCTGCCTGTCGAGCCGCACACCTACGGCGGCGCCACGTCGGTGGGCGCGGCGGCAGCGCTACTCGCACGGCACTCTGCACCGCACGCTGGCGGTATGCGCGTCAGTGTGTACCAGCCGGCGGTGCCCGTGCCCCATGCGCACGAGCTCGCGCGCCTGCTGGATGATGCACAGCCGTCCCACCTGGTGGCGTGGCACGAGGACTGCGCCGCTCTGATCGGCGCACCACCGCCCCCGGGCGTGCCGATGCGCGCGTGCATGTGGCGCCAGCGCTGCGTGCCGTATGGCTGGCTGGGGCGTGTGGACGTGGGCCTGCCGCACGCGTCGCTGCCAGAGTGCTCGCTGCCCGCTGCCGACGCTGCGCGCCTGGAGTGGAGCCCGGTGGACGGGCAGCTGTCGCTGCTGGCGGCCAGGTTCAGCGGCGCGCTCGTGCTCCGCAACTCGGCGTGGCACCTGGAGGCTGACAAGCCCAGCGTGGGCGGCAAGGGCGGCAGTGGTGGCGGTAGTGGTGGTGGTGCACGTAGTGCGGTGGAATCCTCACGGGCAGCGCTCACCTGGGGCCACCCCACGCTGAGCGGCCTGCTCCGCCAGCTCCAGATGCGGGGCTTCGAGTGGCTGGATGTAGATGTGGAGGAGGGGCAGAAGGAGCAGGCGCAGCGGGGGCCTCGGGGGGACGTCCCGCTGGAAGAGGTAACAGTCGTGCGGGTTGGCGGCGGCGCGGGCGAGATTCGGATCGGCGATGCCTGGGCGACCATCAGTGCCGTCGACGCGGGTGTGCGCCAGGCGCTGCACGACTGCCTGCAGCACCAGCTGAGAACGCTGTAGCAACAGCGGTGCAGGAGGATCGGGCGCCCGGCACTGACCTGCTTCTACAACTTCTACTTTCGGCCTAGGATAGGTAAAAGCTTATTAGACTAGATAGACTAGAACTGCTGTTTCATCATTCATTCACCGGCCCGCCGCCTGTTGCACCACGCTTAGCTGCTGCGAAATGAGCGCCCGCTTGCTTTCCAGCCTCGGCCGCACGCTCGACCGCAGCGACGCAGCGTCGAGCCGCGCGTCGCAGCGTGCCAGCTTGGACCGCAGAGCACGCGAGATGACCAGCAGTGAGCTGGGCAGTGCGTCGGCCACCGCCAGCGGCGTCGGTGTAAACATCGCGGTCGTCAGGCTGTCGTGGCCGTCCACGTGGTCGCCTTCCCCACCCCCGCTCGCTGCCGCCCCGGGCTGCTGCAGGAGCACCAGGTGCTGCTGCTGAGGCTGCTGAGGCTCGGCAGCCACGCGGGCCTTGGCCGCAGCGGCCGCAGCGTGCGCGGCCGCCAGCACCGGCGGCAGCTGCCCCCCGTGGGCCGTCGGCGCCGAGGGTGCTCCACCGCGCAGCACCAGCGCCTGCATACCGTCCACCAACCCGCCCGCAGCTGCCACCGCTGTCGCTGCCGCAGCGGGCTGCCGCCCGCGACTCGCACCACCCACCAGCGCCTGCGCACCCTTCCTCTCGGCCGCGTCGGCGGCGGCCTTGTCCCTGGCGGCCGCGGCCACGAGCGGGTGGCAGTCTGCGACCGCGTCCATCGTGAGCGACGGACGGTGCGCCCGCGACGCGTCGGCCGCGAGCCGCACCCACACGCGTGACCACAGCGCCGCAGACCACAGCACGGCGCCGCGTCCGTCGCCGTCAACGACCTCCACGCGGTCGATCTCCCCGCTGCCTCCCGCGCTGCGGAACGTGCGCAGCGTCAGGCGCGCGCGCCGCGCGGTGTCAAACGCGTCGCCGCCCTGCGGCAGGTGCTGCTGCTGCCCCGACTGCTCTGATGACCCGCCCGCCTGCTGCTGCTGCTGCTGCGCCGTCGCCGGCGGCTCGTCGGCCATCGGCTCGACGACCAGTCCGCGGCCGTCGGTCAGCCGCACGCGCCCGCGCAGCTGGTACTTTGGTAGGAACACCTCCACGCTGGCACCGGTGCCCCTCCCGCCGCCGGCGCCACCGCCGGCGCCGCCACCAGGCGCATGGATCGCAACCACGAGCGCGCTCTCCACGTGCGGCGTCTTGTGGAGCAGCTCCAAGAGGTAAAGCTCGGTGCACTCCTGCAGAGTCACAGGGTCAAAGGCGGAGCAGTGTTTGTGTAAGGGGTTAGGTGATGACTCCCAGAGATACGGCTTGGCGCACTCCTGCAGGGTCAAGGGTGGAGCAGTGTTTAGGTGGTGGCCTTGGGGAGCGGCTCCAAGAAATACAGCTTGGTGCACTCCTGCTGGGTCACAGGGTCAAGGGGGGGGGCAGTGTTAAGGTAAGGGTTTAGGTGATGACTCCAAGAGGTACGGCTTGGTGCACTCCTGCAGGGTAAAGGGTGGAGCAATGTTTAGGTAAGGGGTTAGGTGGTGGCCTTGTGGAGTGGCTCCAAGAGGTACAGCTGGATGCACTCCTGCAGGGTCGCAGGGTCAAGGGGGGGGGGCAGTGTTAAGGTAAGGGTTTAGGTGATGACTCCAAGAGGTACGTCCTGGTGCACTCCTGCAGGGGCACAGGGTCGAGGGTGGAGCAGTGTGTAGGTTGAAGGGGTTGAGTTGGGGTCGAGCGGTAGATGGTCTTGTGGGATCCAGAGCAGGTTCAGCTGCGTGTCCTCCTGCATATGTCACCTTCTGCGCGGCCTTGCTCCCGCGGTGCCCGCTCATTCACCGTGTGCGTGCGCCCGCTCACCTGCGCCATTCCTCACCCCCCTCAAAACCACCCCCAATCCAATCCCAGCCCACCCACCGTTTGCGCGGCCTTGCTCCAGCGGTGCCCGCTCATTCATCGTGTGCGTGCGCCCACTCACCAGCGCCATTCCTCAAATCCCTCAAAGCACCCCAAATCCCAGTCCACCCACATTCTGCGCGGCCGTGCTCCAGCGGTGCTGCTCATTCACCGTGTGCGTGCGCCCGCGCACCTGTGCCATTTCTCAAACCCCTCAATAACACCCCCAGTCCCAGCCCATCCACCTTTTGCGCGGCCTTGCTCCCGCGGTGCCGCTCGTTCATCGTGTGCGCCGCGTGCGCAAGCTCCGCGTGGCCCATCACCGGCCGGGGCGGAGGCGGCGGGGCCGGCAGCGCTGCCAGCGCCGTCGCGCCCTCGGCACTACTGATGCTGCCAGCAGCCAGAAGCATGGTTGCGTCAGTGTCCGCGGCCATGCGCCGGTGCGCATCTGCCGCTGCTGCTGCTGCTGCTGCAGCTGCTGCTGCGTGCGCGTCCGCTGCGATCGCGGCCAGCAGCTGGCGGTGCACGACGACGTCGGCGTACCTGCAGGGTCATTCAGGATGCAGGGTTCAGGGTTTAGGGTTCACGGTTCAGGATCAAGGGTTAAGGAGTTAAGCAGCACGCACGCATGCATGCACAGGCGTGGCTGCGTGCGTGTCTGCTGCAATCGAGGCCAGCAGCTGGCGATGCACGACCACGGCAGCGTTTCTGCAGGTTCATTCAGGATTCAGGGTTCAGGGTTTAGGCTCAAGGGTTGGGCTCAAAAGTTAATGGTTAAGCTCAAGGATTAGGCTCAAGGCTTAATGGTTAAGCTCAAGGTTTAGGCTCAAGGGTTTAGACTCAAAGGTAAAGGGTTAAGCAGCACGTGCGCATGCATGCGCAGGCGTGTCTGCGTCTGCCGCGATCGCGGCCAGCAGCTGGCGGTAAACTACGACGGCTGCGTTCCTGTAGGGTCATTCAGGATGCAGGGTTCAGCGTTTATGCTCAAGGGTCAAGGGTTAAGCAGCATGCGCGCATGCATGCACAGGCGTGTCTGCGTCTGCCGCGATTACGGCCAGCAGCTGGCGGTGAACGACGACGTCTGCGTACCTGCAGGGTCATTCAGATTCAGGGTTCAGGGTTTAGGCTCAAGGGTCACGGGGTTAGCAGCACGCGTGCATGCATGCACAGGCGTGTCTGCGTGCGCGTCCGCTGCAATCATGGCCAGCAGCTGGCGGTGCACGACCACGGCAGCGTTTCTGCAGGGTCATTCAGGATTCAGGGTTCAGGGTTCAGACTCAAGGGTTTATGGTTAGGCAGCACGCGCGCATGCATGCACAGGCGTGTCTGCGTCCGCTGCGATTGCGGCCAGCAGCTGGCGGTGCACGACCACGTCGGCGTACCTGTTGCGAGCAAGTGCGCACCGTGTGAGCCCTTTGGGGGACATCTTAGAAAAATCAACTGCACCACTAGGAGCCTCCTACGCACGCGCATACGCACCGCCGGATAGGAGAAGTGAAGTGTGTGTCGTACGCTAGCTACGTGTACGCACGTACTCTATACATCATACCTGAAGCACTATCACTATCCTATCAACCACTGTGTACAGCCTATGCGAGACATGTACTGACCGCCGAATAGGAGAAGTGAAGTGCGTGTAGTACGCAAGCGCGAGGCCGTAGTGGTAGTAGCTGCCGCCTGCGTTTGACCCTGGCGCGGCGGAGCCGGTGGAGAAGTACCTGCGCACAACGTGTGTGTGTGCGTGTGTGTGTCTGTGTGTGAGTGTGTGTGTGTGTGTGTGTGAGGGCCGTTATCCAGGTTGCCCGTGAGGTGGGAAATGTGGCGAATGTCTCCTTCTCCCTCTGTGTGTGTGTGTGTGTTTGCATGCGCGCGCGTGTGTGTGTGTGTGTGTGTGTGTGTGTGTGTGTGTGTACTGCTGACGCCGGCGCGTGCGGCTCGCGCTCATGCAACGATTGGTTGGTAGGTTGGTTGTGTGTGGAGGTGTGTGAGTGTGTGCGGGTGGGAGATGGATGGGTGGGTGGGCAAGCTAGGCCGTAGCTGCCGCAAGCGCTGGACACAGGTGCGGCAGAGCCGGTGGATAAGTACCTGCACAGTGGGTACCAAGGTTGCATCGAGTGTCACTGTGTGTGTGGTGTGTGTGTGTGTGTGTGGCTGGGCGGGGGAAACAGCCATGAGCGACCTCATGAGCGTCGCCTCCGCCGGGTCCGTGGTCCTTTGCGCTAGTGTTACGTAGAGCCCCATCCCTAGTGATTTCCTTTTCGGCTGTCCACGGCCATTTGGCTGTATTCCGGCTGTACTTTGACCTTGGACACAGCTCAACCCATTCAGTGGATTGAAAGTCTGACGAGCCCGCCAGATAGAGCTCGTCAAGAGCTTTCAAAATACCTATGCAGGAGCATTAACGGTCAACGGGAGGTCAACGGTCAACGCGGTCGAAGCAAAATCCGGGTGTGGAGTAATTGATTCAAATTCATGGAAAAAACCCACTGCCCATCTCAAACCCTTAAAACCCTAGCTAACCCTGAAACCATGAATCCCCACCAGTGGTCCCTGGGAAGGATTTCAGCAATTAGTTTTTTTGCCGGCTCCAGCAACTTTGACCGCTCATACCAGGCACAATACACAGCGGGTATGCATGCAATGCATGCCGTTGTGCTGCTCTCGGCAAGAGCTTTCCAACGCATCGCTCCACGTCCTCACCCACTAAGTATGGGGTGGTTTCCTGGGAAGTGGGAAATCCGGCTCGGAGCGGTATACGGCTCGCAGGGGAATCACTGATCCCCACCCAGAACCTCCCACTTCCAGAAACCCTTGAAACCTCACCCACAACCCTAAACCCTAAACACACGATGGCATCTGATACATCATCAGAGGGCGAATGAGCGCTGGTTGCCACCAGGCCCGGACGTCGCGCTAGCCCACCTTACAGCCCCGAACCCAGCCCGAACCCCACCCCGACAATATTCAACAGTTCCATCGGCTTTCCAGCAGAGAAAACTACCTTAAACTGGCCCTCCACCCGTTAGGGTTTAGACACCATAAACAACCAAATCACTTGGCCTCCGACATCGCGTGCGTCATGAGCAAGCGGATGAGCGTGGCCGCCGCCACTGTGTCTGTTGCCCTAGCTTACCTTGAACCCGCAAACCCTACCCCAACAGTTACATCTTTCCAGCAAAGACAACCACCCGTTAGGATTCAGAAACCATAAACAACGAACTCACTTGGCCTCGGACATCGCACGCGTCATCAGCGAGCGAATGAGCGTGGCCGCCGCGGGGTCCTTTGCGCGCGCACACGCGGCAGAGAGCGCAGCCGACACCGACGCGTTGCTCGAGGAGTCGACTTGAGGCTCGTGGCTGTGGGGTGTGGGGTGTGGGGAGGAGTGTGAAGGAAAAAACAAGAATAAAAACCGGAAAACAAAGAAAAAGGCAGGGAGCGCAGCCGACACCGACGCGTTGCTCGAGGAGTCAACTTGGGGTTCGCGGCTGCAAGGTGTGGGGTGTGGGGTGTGGGGAGGAGTGTGGATGAAAAAAAAAAAAAGCAGAAAAGCGAATACAAGGCCGAGAGCGCAGCCGACACCGACGCGTTGCTCGAGGAGTTGACTCGGGGCTCGCGGCTGTAGGGTGTGGGGTGTGGGGCGGAGTGAGAAGGAAAAAACGAGAAGAAACACAGAAACCAAATAAAAAGGCAGAGAGCGCAGCCGACACACACAAACGCCCTGTTGCCATGAGCACTCGGAAGCTCCAGCAGGGGCCGTACCGACTCGAACGCACGCACACACACACACACACATGCATGCCCCCCCCCCCACACACCTTGCCACGCCCTGCAGCCCTTCAGCACTCGGCAGCTCCAGCAGGGGCCGCACTGACTCAAACGCCTCTCCACGCGGGGGTGGGTGAGAGCGCAGCAACGCAGCGCCAGGGAACGCCTGTAGTGTGTGCATGTGTGTGTGGAGGGGAGCGCAGCAGCGCGGCTGCGGGAAACGCCTGTGGTGTGTGTTTGTGTGTGTGTGTGTGTGTGTGCGCGAGTGTGTGTGTGCGAGAGCAAGTGAAAGGGAGAGAGAGAGAGAGAGAGAAGGGAGGGAGAGAGCGCAGCAGCGTGGCGCCGGGGAGCTCCTGTGGTGTGTGTCGGTTGACGGATTTTGACGTGGTGGCGGACTCAGCAAAAAGCCTCCCGTGTGACGCACGTGCGACGCACGTCACGCGTGCGCGCACACACCCGCACACGCGCACACCTGCACACACACGAACGCACACCTTGACGATGCACCCCGTCACAGCGCTGTGTTCCGCGACAGCACTATTGACCCAGATCGTCCATTGACAACAATGAAAAAATGCACAAAACACACACGCCCGCACACGCACACACGCGCACCGATGCGATCCTCTCTCCGGTCGCGCCGCTTGCCCAAGTCATCATCTCAGAACACGAAAACAGCAAAAACAAACGCAGGCGCGCAAGCACACACACACACACACACACACTCACCTTTGCGATGCGCTCTGCGACCGCGCCATTGGCCCAGATCATCATCGCCGCAATGAGGTCCATCATCGGCAGCTTCGCCTTGGCTTCCACCACACACACACACACACACACACGCACGCGCGCACGCACGCACACACACACACACACCTTTGCAATCCTCTCTGCGACCGCGCCGATGGCCCGGATCATCATCTCCGCAATGGGG
>VFSX01000035.1:117500-122500 GCA_016618255.1 Chlamydomonas sp. UWO 241 | reverse complement strand
TGGCGGCGCGCCCGCTGCTTGTTCGTCAGCCTCAACAGCAGCCACACGCACACACACGCACACACAAACGCACACACACACACACACACACCTGGCGGCGCGCCCGCTGCTTGTCGGTCAGCCTCAACAGCAGCCACACGCACACACACGCACACACACACACACACACACACACACACACACACACACACAAACACACACACGCGCGCGCGCGCGCACCCGGTGGCGCGCCCGCTGCTTGTCGGTCAGCCTCAGCAGCAGCCACACACACACACACACACACGGTGGCGCGCCCGCCGCTTGTCGGTCAGCCTCATCAGCAGCCCCACACATGCACACACACACACACACACACATACAGACACACACACACACACGCACACACACACACCTGGCGGCGCGCCCGCTGCTTGTCGGTCACACTCATCAGCAGCACCAAACCCTCCTTCAGGCGCTGTGTGGGGTGGCGGGTGGCACGGGGTGTCGGGATGGGCACCGCACGGGCAACCTATCGAACGGGTTTAGCGTTCAAGGTGGTGGGTGGCGCGGGGTGTCAAAAGTGCAGAGAGCAGAGATAGGTTAAGGGTTTAAGGGTTTAGGGTTTAGCGTTCAAGGTGGTGGGTGGCGCGGGGTGTCTGGGAGAGCTGAGAGCATGCAGAGGGGGTGGCCATACATGCTCTTTCATACGCGCACAACCCCCCCTTCTGGCGGTCAGACGTACGGCACGCCGCATGGCGGTCAAATGTACGACACGCCGCATGGCGGCCAAACGTGCGGCACGGCTGTGCACCAGTGGCGGGCGGGCACAGCGGGTCCAGTGCGGGAGTTGCCTGCCCGCGTGCCTGCACGCCTCAGTTTCAGAGTGCGCGCAAGCACAGGTCTTCTACGCCAACAGTGGCGTTGGAGTGACTGCGGAATCGACGACCCACCTGCGTGTCTGCCGGGGAACTTGGGGCAGAGGGAGGGCGGGGAGGGGGGGAGGAAAGGGGAGGGGGCAGCGTGTGTGTGCGTGTGTGTGTGTGTGTTATTTTCGACTTTTGAAACGATTGCCGGGGTGTGCTTTAGCACAGGCAAGAGCCGTAAATAAGCATGGGATCAGCCCTGGGATGTGTAACTATCATCTCTCTGTGTGTGTGGTGGTGGGGGGGAGGGGAGAAGTGCTGGCTCAATGCAAAGGCCCACCCCACACCTGCGTGTCTGCCGGGGGGAGCGCGTCGGCCCTGGTGCGCGGCGCCACCCCATCGAGCGTGTCCTGCGCCTGCGTGTGTGCATGTGTGTGTGTGTGCGTGTGCGTGTGTGTGTATGTGTATGTGCGCCGCGTGCACAGCAATCACGATGGCAGATGGCAGCTAGGGTTAAAATTTTTGACAGCTGCCGGCCTCGTTCCTAGACTACGGGCAGAGAGGGAGAGAGGGAGAGAGAGAGGAAGAGAGTCTTAGTTCACGGGGCTGTAGTCCCCGTACAACAACAATGTATGGATACAATGCTTTTTATTTCTTTAAAAAGTTAGATTCACCTCAGAGTCACCTGTCCCCCTCCCCCTTCAAAACCAAGTGTTGTCCACACCCAAAAGTAAAATCGCTTACCTCGGGGACTCAGGGGCTAGGTCCAGCGCCCCAAAGCGCCATCAAAAGGCATTCGACGGACAGTTCAATCGACCAGCTGGTATGTGAGCTGGTGCGTCGACCAGGTAGCCGTGCGCCCCTCAGCCCTACACCCCTATTTAAACCGCAAACCCCACCTCAACCCCTATTTACATTTATTCATTTTATTTATTATTTAAAATCCTCAACCCTGAGAGAGCACACCTGCTGGTACGTGAGCTGGTGCGCTGACCGGATGACCGTGGGCCCCATCCACGTGTGCACGACCTGGAGCGTGTCCTCGCGCAGCGTCCACACTACGCTGACAGCGAGGCGCTCCACACCTAGATGTGTGGTAGGTTTGGGGACTTCGGCTTCAAGGTTCAGGTTTTGAGGTGGTGCCATGTTTTGGGGCCGGGTTTCAGGTTTTATGGGATTGCTCCTAGTGCCACGCACACACCCAGGCGCACACCCACGCACATATACGCACACCCTCTGCCTCACCGCCCTCAGGCTGCACAGCTGCTCTGACAGCAGACACCCACCCACCCACGCACACACCCACCCACGCACACACGCGCACACACACGCACACACACACACACACACACACACACACACACACACACAAGCGCGCCATACAGGCGTCCGACGAGCTGTAAATCGTCC
Source organism: Chlamydomonas sp. UWO 241 (assembly GCA_016618255.1). NCBI lineage: Eukaryota > Viridiplantae > Chlorophyta > Chlorophyceae > Chlamydomonadales > Chlamydomonadaceae > Chlamydomonas > Chlamydomonas priscui. The sequence goes on along the minus strand of VFSX01000035.1, from coordinate 120,248 downwards.
ACGCAGCCCCCCCCTCCCAAGTCTCTCACCAGCCCTCAGACTGCACAGCTGCTCTGACAGCAGCGCAGGCAGCATGTCGAGGCGGCGGTCCACGAGGTAGACCGTTGTACACCTACGAAACGCAGGCGTGTGTTGAGCGCTGCTAACATTTTTTTTTTGTGTGTGTGTGAGTTTAGGAGCCACGGTGAGCGGGCCAACCTCTGCTAACCACCGACCGCGCCTCTTCGTTGAGCACGCCGGCCCCCGTCCCCACCAACCATCAAGCAGCCACTAGCCACTAGCCACTAGCCACTAGCCACCAGCCACCAGCCACCACCAACCATCAATGAACGACCAACAGTAACAGTAACAGTAACACGGGGTTTCTAGCTAAGCAGGCTACTCTTCTACGACCAACAACCAACCACCACCAACCATCAAACAAACAAACAAACAAACAAGCAAGCAAGCAAACAAGCAAGCAAACCAAACAAACAAACAAACAAAAAGCACCTCCCCCCCCACAAAAATATCACAAACACAAACACAAACACAAACACAAACAAATACCCCCCCACCCCCCCACCCACCACCCACCAGTGGTTGCCAACCACCCAAACCCACCTCTCTCTCGCCTCTCCATCCAGCAGCCCGCCTGCCCGCACAAACGCGCTCACATCCGCAATGTGCACGCCGACCTCTACGAGACGGACGCCGTCCGGCAGCGCCCGCACGCCCCTCCCACCACCGCCACCGCCAGCCCCAGCCCAAGCACCAGCTCCCCCTCCAGCACCAGCCCAAGCTCCACCACCAGCAGCAGCACCAGCAGCAGCACCAGCACTAGTTGCGCCGCCGCCGCCGCCAGCAGCAGCAGCAGCAGCAGCAGAACCGGCACCAACACCGCCACTGCCGGCAGCTGCGGCTGCGCTGAGCGCTGAGGCCTCTCGCATCGACGCGCGTAGCGACGTCGCCTCGCCGGTCGGCAGCCACCTTCGGGGTGTATGGGTTAGCAGGGTCTAGGATTCAGGGTTTGTGCTTCAGGGTTTAGGGTTCAGGGCTTCGATTTTAGGGTTTAGGGTTAAGGGCTGCACTGAGTGACAACGTCTATCTGAGCGAAGCACGCAGGTAGCGACGACGCCTCGTGCAGAAGTGGCAGCCACCGTCGGGGTTAAGGGGCAAGCAGTGTCCAGGGTTCAGGGTTTGTGGTTCGGGGTTTAGGGCTCAGGGTTCCAGTTGGAGGGTTTAGGGTTAAGGGCTGCACTGAGTGACGACGTCTATCTGAGGGATGCACGCACGTAGTGACGACGCCTCGCCGTGCGGCAGCCACCTTCGGGGTTAAGGGGTAAGCAGGGTCCAGGGTTCAGGGTTTGTGGTTCAGGGTTTAGTAGGGTTTAGGGTTCTGGTTTGAGGTTGAGGGCTGCACCGAGTGACGAACCCCCCCGCTGAGGAACGCGCGCAGGTAATGACGACGCCTCGTGTGGCGGCAGCCGCCTTCGGAGTTTAGGGCTAAGGGTCTACGCTTCAGGGCTTGTGGTTCACGGTTTAGGGTTCAGGGTTCTGGTTTGGGGATGCACCAAGTCACGACACCTCTCTGAGGGACGCACGTAGCGACGACGCCTCGCCGGGCGGCAGCCACCTTCGGGGTCAAGGGGTTAGCAGGGTGCAGCGTTCAGGGTTTGTGGTTCAGGGTTTAGGGTTCAGGGTTCTCGTTTTAAGGGCTGCACTGAGTGACAACGCCTCTCTGAGCGACGCACGCACGTCGCGACGACGCCTCGCCGTGCAGCAGCCACCTTCGGGGGTAGGGGGTAAGCAGGGTTCTGGGTTGAGGGTTAAGGTTTTAGGGTTCAGGGTTTAGGGTTGCGGGCTTGGTTCCGGTTTAAGGGCTGCACTGAGTGCCGCCGTCTCTCTGATGGACGCACATAGCGATGTTGCCTCCTGTGGCGGCAGCCACCTGGCGGCAACAGGCAGGGTGGTCGTGAGCTTCGGGTTACGGGTTATGGGTTACGGGTTACAGGTAGCGGGTTAGAGGTTACGGGTTAGAGGTTACGGGTTGCGGGTTACGGGTTACAGGTTACGGGTTACGTACGGGTTATGAGTTGCGGGTTACGGGCTACAGGTTGCGGGTTACGGGTCACGGGTTAGCGGTCACGGGTCACGGGTTAGGGGTCACGGGTCACGGGGTGTGGGTTATGGGTAACGGGTTACGGGTTACGGGTTACGGGTTACTGGCTACGGGTTATGGGTTGTGGGTTACAGGTTACGGGTTATGGGTTATGGGTTACGGGTTATGGGTTACAGGTTACGGGTCACGGCTTACAGGTTACGCCCCAGTGAGGACATGAGTGACGCGCGTAGCGACGACGCCTCGCCGGGCGGCAGCCACCTTTGGGGTTAAGGGGTTAGCAGGGTTCTGTGCTTAGGGTTTAGGGTTTTGGGTTCAGGGTTTAGGGCTGCACTGTGTGACGACGCCTCTCTGAAGGATGCACGTAGTGACGATGCCTCGTGTGGCGGCAGCCACCTGGAGGCAACATGCATGGTGGTCGTGAGCTTTGGGTACCTGAGTGACGCACGGCTTGGGTTTAGTGTTTCGGGTTCAGGGTTGAGGGTCCATGGGGCCGCACTGGGTGAGTCCACGTTGGTGCATCCGGGCTCGGGGTTTTAGGTTCGGGGTTTTAGGGTTAAGGGTTGACCTATAGGGTCCATTTATCTGGATTGGGACTACGCACTTATTGGTATGAACTGTGTGACAGTCACCCACTGCACGTGGAG
>VFSX01000035.1:45000-107500 GCA_016618255.1 Chlamydomonas sp. UWO 241 | reverse complement strand
GTGGTTGCTGTTGTTGTTGTTGCTGCTGCTGCTGCTCCCCACCGCCGACCTGCAGCAGCGCCAGCATTTGCTCCAAGTCCTCGTCGCCGTCGCCACTGCTGGTGCCGGCAGCAGCAACAGCAGCAGCAGCAGGAGGCCCCCCGCCCCTCCCCGCCGCGGCTGCCGACGCCGCGGACGAGGCGGTCGTCGTCGGCGAGAGCAGGCTGGACACGATGACGACGCGTACCAGCCCGTCGAGGTGGTTGTGGTAGAACCACGCCGACGCGAGCAGCTGAGTCAGCAGCTTGGCGCGCCCGCCCGCACCGCCACCGCCTCCCGCACCGCCCACACCGCCGCCCACGCCGCCCACGCTGCCCGCGACGCCGCCCGCACCGCCCACGCCGCCGCCCACGCCGCCCACGCCGCCCGCGCCGCCGCCCGCACTGTCCATCAGAGCGCCCAAGCAGCTGGGCGGAAGGTGCGCCATCGCGCCGCCCACACACCCCATCAGAGCGCCCGCGCAGCTGGGCGGAAGCTGCGCCATCGCTGCGCGCGCGGCCTCTGCCGCCGCGGCTCCGCTTGTGAACAGCGAGTGCGCATCGTCAAAAAGGTAGCAGTGGCGGCGGCGGTCCTTGTACAGCGCGCGCACTGTGCATGGGAGGTGGGCATGTTTTTTTTTTTTTTTTTTTTGTTTTTTTTTTTGTGTCCCTGTTCCTGTTACCTCGCGTGGTCTTGCGCATGTTGGTGCGCGCGCCGAGGCGGCGCAGCACGCTCGAGAGGAGAACCCAGTTGGTGAGCGCCGGCAGCTCCCACACCTCGAGCAGCGCATCGAGCACCGCGTCATCGGGCAGCAGCAGCACGCGCGCGCCCGCCTGCAGAGAAAGAGGTAGAGGTGGAGAGAGAGGCAGAGGTGACAATCCAATGCCAGCGGTCAAAATCAGCTCCAAGGCTTTACAGGGACTGTGAGTAGAGGGACTGTGAGGCAGCAGACACGAGGTCCACCAAAAGGTACAGCTACAAACGATAGGGCATCGAGCACCGCGTCGTCGGGCAGCAGCAGCACGCGGGCGCCCGCCTTCAGAGATTTGGAGCGGGGGGGAAGGGACGTGTTACACGAGGCCTCACCCCGAAAGAGGAACAGAGGGCAGACAAGCTCAGGCCTGCAGAGATTTTGGGGAGGGGGGGAGGAACGTGTTACACGAGACCTAAACTGTCATGTTAAGTTCATAAGCTCTTCGCCAGGGGCTCCCGCCCTGGCGCCGCTCGATGGCGGACAACCGGGACAACTGCGCTTGGTACTGGGCGGCTGAAAATCTGGAAATTTACCCTGCGCGGCTGTGACGCACAGCGCTACTGATGAACTGGTCCTGATGGGGCGAGGCTATGTGGCAGATGGGGCAGCGGTACGATGGAGAGCACGATGCACGATGGCGAGAATTGCGGCGAGCATGCACCCCCTCTCACAACGATCGGAACTCAAGCAGATTGCGGCTCCTAATGGTTTACTGTGCCTGGATGGAAGAGAGAGACGGATGGCGAGAAATTGAGAAACATGGGAAGCGAGGCACATGCGGCTAGGCTTTGTGAGGAGGTTGCGGCGCAGGGGTTCCCTGCCCCAAGGCGCAGATTATTAGATGGCGACGCGATCGATGCACCAGCCGTGCGGCATGGGGCGAGGCGAGGCCCCACCAGCGGGCGGGCACCATAATGGAGATGGCGGCTAAGAACGGGGAATGCGGCTACCGGGGATGAGGCTACGGGTTATGCATGCCAGAGGACGGCGGACAAGGCTAATGCGTCACGGCGCATGGGTAAAGAACGGGGAATGAGGCTACGGGAGCTGGCGGGCGCGGCGCGCGCATGGCGCGCGCGGCGCATGGGGGTTGCATGGCGGCGCTCTGCGCGTGCATGCATGGAGGAGATTGCTGGCGGGCATGGAGGAGATTGCTCGCGGGCGTGGAGGAGATTGCAGGCGGCAGCATGGAAGCGGATGGCGAGAAATTGAGAAACATGGGAAGCGAGGCACATGCGGCTAGGCTTTGTGAGGAGGTTGTGGCGCAGGGGTTCCCTGCCCCAAGGCGCAGATTATAGATGGCGCAGCAATCAATACACTAGCCGTGCGGCATGGGGCGAGGCGAGGCCCCACCAGCGGGCGGGCACCATAATGGAGATGGCGGTTAAGAACGGGGAATGAGGCTACAGGGAGAGGATACGGGTTACAGATGCCAAAGGGGACGGCGGAACAAGGATCAGCCATAGGTGTCACGGGGAATGGCTAAAGAACGGGAATGAGGCGGGTGGTACGGGTGCTGGCGCGCATGGAGCGCGGCGCGGCGCATGGAGATCGCATGGCGGCGCCCATGCATGGACGAGATTGCTGGCGGGCATACAGGAGATTGCTGGCGGGCATGGAGGAGATTGCTGGCGGGCATACAGGAGATTGCTGGCGGGCGTGGAGGAGATTGCTGGCGGGCATGGAGGAGATTGCTGGAGCCAATGGCGGCGGCGGGACTAGTAGTAGAACACAGGCGCACACCAACAATGCGTTGCTGTCACTACCTGGGTGGTATAGGGTGGATCTGGGGGCCCAGTGTCCTGTCTAGGTCCAGTGCGTGCGCGCGTGTGGGGGTTTACCCTCACCCCTACCAGGTAGCCAGCCAGTTTCCCACTGAAACTGAGTTTAAGGTGTCGGGCGCTAGCGCCGACACCGGTCTTATACATCATTACTGGTGTCACACAGACTGTAAGATCCATCATCATCAAACCCGACAGAGGAACAGAGGACAGACAAGCTCAGGCCTGCATATATTTGGGGGGGGCACGTGTTACACGAGACCTTAACCCGACAGGAGGAACACAGGGACAAGCTAAGGCCGAGGCCCGAACAGAGACCAGGAGACAGAAGAGAGAGAGGTAGAGTTAACAATCCACTTCCGGAGGTGGCCACAATCAGCTCCAAAGCGCGAGCAGGACTAAAGCAGACACAAGGCCCACAACACCTTATTAAGGCACAGCTGCAAAAGCAGCCCACGGTAGCGCCGGCCGCACGGGGCGTGGTGGGCGCCAAGCACCACCACAATGCAGGCAATACCTCCAAACCCCTTCTGTGGCCGGAGGGCAGCCCAGGTGTAAAACCTTTAAAGGAACAAAGGCTCTCCCCCAAACCACTGGGAGCGGGGCTGGTAGCACACCCGCCGCAGCACTCTACCCAGCAACCACACCAGTATGTACCGCTCAGGGCCGGATTTCTCATTTCCCAGAGAACCGCCCCATACTTGGTGGGAGAGGGCGTGAAGGGGTGCGCTGGAAAGCTCTCGCCGAGAGCAACACAATGGCATGCGTTGCGCGAACAACCGCTTTGGATTGCGCCTGGTATGCGCGGCCAAAGCGGTTGCTCGAGCCGGGGAAACATTATCACTAACATCCTCCGCAGGGGTCACTGGACCCAGTGATTTGGTCTTCGGCTCTACACTGCCCTTTGGCAGTACTCCGGCTGTACTTTGACCTTGAACACAGCTCAACCCATCCAGTGGATTGCTAGTGTGACGAGCCCGCTACGCAGAGCTCGTCGAGGGCTTTCAAATGACCTACATACACGCGGGCGCGTGCACGGTCTACGCGAGGTCGACTGTCAACGCTGTCACAGCAAAACCCGGCCGTGGAAAAAAAACAGTTGAGAATCCTGAAATCAAAAATCACTGGCTGAGCCACACATGCATGCTGGACGCCGCGCTCTGCTGGCGCTCAGCCGGCGCTTACGACAAAGTAGTTATCTAAAAGCCCCTGGAAAGGAAATGGCTGGCTGACTGAGCCACACCTGCAGGCCACAGGCACACTGGACGCCGCGGGCGCCGGCGCTGTAGAGAACACTAAGTTTGGCCCTGGGAACACAAATGGCTGGCTGACTGGGCCACACCTGCAGGCTGGACGCCGCGGGCGGCGCGCAGTGCGGGCAGCCGGTTATGCCGCACGGGGCACGTCCGTCTGGCTGGGGGGGAAAATTCAAGGTCCTGAAAACAAAATGACTGACTTGGCCACACCTGCAGGCTGGACGCCGCGGGCGGCGCGCAGTGCGGGCAGCCGGCCATGCCACACGGCACGTCCGGCCGCAGGTAGGCCTCCTCCACGGTGCAGGCCACGGTGCGCGTGCGCTTGCGGTAGCGCGCGCTCAGGCGCGACTGGGGGGCGGGGAAGGGAGGGGCGTGTGTGTGTGGGGGGGGGCATGCTGGTGTGTTGGGGGGGGCGTGCGTGCGCTTGCGGTAGCGCGCGCTCAGGCGCGACTGGGGGCGGGGAGGGGGCGCGTGTGTGTTGGTGTTGGGGGCTTGCGGTTGCGCGCGCTCAGGGTGGGGGGGGGCGTGCGTGTGTGTGTTGTGTGTGTGGGGGGGGGCGTGCGTGCGTGTGGGCGGGCAGGCGGGGCCGCACTACACCCCCATGCACACGCACGGGTGCACAAGTCCTTGTGTCACAGGCGGAACGATGCGGCTTGGATGCATGCTCTGCCCATGCACGCCCACGCATGGGGCCATACTGGTGGGAGGGGTGGCAGCAGCCTTCATGATCGCCCCACCTCGCACACCGCCCATCCCGCGGGCTCCATGTGAGCAATGCTGCGAGCACGAGATGAGATCGAGCTCCAAAACAGGTACCGATCAGGACATGGGCATGATGGTGGATCGTTGGGGTTGTCGGACAGTCTTGGAGCCCTGGAGCCCTGCTCTCCCCTCCGCGCAATTAATTCCTGCGTAGCGAATTAAATTAACGCAAGTGTGGTCGATGAAAGTTTAACGCCCTCCTCCTATTCTAGCGGACACCCTCAAAGTGGTGTAGATAAAACCAGGGAAATTTTGGGGATATTTTGTGCCTTTTTGAGAGCGTTTTGATAGGTAACTCCGTGTGTGGCGAAACACGCAGCAGAGAGAATCAGCGCGACATCGCAGCATCTATTGGGTCGCTCATCCTCACATCCTCCGCGCAATGCATGTCGGTGCCGGAGTCGCTGCTGACAGCCCAGCGAGGCGAGGCGTCGAGGTGCACGACACCCTAGAATAGACAGGGGAGCGCCATGAGCGCACATCAGAGCTCCATGCGGCCTGGCGAGCCTGCAGCCTTGCCGCCGCAGTTTGCGACGACGGCAGGCGCCGTGAGGCGGGGCTACCTAACAGTGAGTGACTCAGAGGGTCACCACCTGCATTGGTGACCCACTCATGCCATCCTCCATGCCAGGCCGGAAGCCACTACTGTGGGGCTCACGCCGACGACATGCATGCATGCGTGTATGATGCGTGCAGAGCTCGGTGGGAGCGCTGCTCTCCGCTGCGTCGTCGATCACCCCTCACCTTGCCGGTGCCGTGGACATCATGGCCGTTATTCAGCCCGACGGCAGCCTGCTGAGCACGCCTTTCTACGGTGAGCTCACAGGCACCCATTAGTGTATTATGTGCACACGCGCGGCACCTGCCATGCAAGACCTAGGACCAGCCATGCGTGTGTGCCATGCGGCCACTCACACACGCGCGCTCACCACGTGCATATGTCACCCTGCAGTGCGCTTCGGCAAGTACACCAACTACCGCAGCAAGGACCGTGATGTCGTCATCCACGTGAACGGTGCGCGGCGCTATGCAGGGGGGGGGCAGCTCTACTAAAAACCCTAGCACGCCACCACACCGCACCTGCACTGCCACCCACCACACTGCGACATGGTCTGACGGTCGTGTGCCTGCCCACTGGCCGCAGGCGAGCCGGTTGGCATCAAGATGCACCTCGGCTCGCAGGGGCATGCGTACTTCCTTGAGCCGGTCGGCCTGTCGCTCGCGATCCCCGTGATCGACGAGGTGGGCGGCGTGATGAGCGCGGAGCAGCAGGAGGAGCAGGAGGCGGAGGCGATGCTCGCGGGCATGATGTCGCCGATGAGCGGGTATAGCAGCGCCGACGAGGATGGCGAGCGCGGCGGCGGAGGGCGTGTCGTCGGCGGCAGCCACCTGCTGCCGCCGTCCGCGCTCGGCATGCCGCCCGCGCTGCAGCAGGAGCTGCAGAAGATCGCGCGCGCGAGCGCAGAGTTTGAGCGCCGCGTGATCCTGACCGCGGAGCGCGGCCTGGCGCCCGTCGACGCGACCGCCGGTCCGTCCGATGGGGGCGCAGCACAGAGCGGAGGAGCGGGCGCCGCGGGGGATGTGCCGGGCGGATCCCCTGCCAGCTCCAGCGCAGCAACCTCTCTGGTGACCAACAGGCTACGCAGGCACGACCGCACGCCATCGTTTGCAATGGCGGCCGACGGCAGTGGTGCTGGCAGCTCGGGCCGCGGCGGCAGCGGCGGCGGAGGCACGCCCGTGGCGGGGCTGGGCGTGCCGCCGGGCCTTTCCCTGCCCGAGGCGTTCAGCTTTGGCACGCTGAGCGGGGCAGGGTCTGCGCCCGCCGCATCATCACCGCTGCGTGTGGCCGCACCGAGCCCAGGCAGCTTCCCGCAACAGCAGCAACAGCAGCAGGGAAGAGTTGCGTCGGCGGCGTCAGCGCCCCCCACGGCCGGGCCTGTCGCCGCACACAGAGACAGGCCTCCCAGCTCGAGCTCGGAGCCTCAGCCGGTGCCAGGCACGAGCGGTGGTGGAGCAGAGCGCTCGAGCGCGCCTGCAAGCATTCCCGCCAGCCCATTCCTTACAGCGGTTAGTGGCGCTGACCGCGCGGCGTCGGCGTCGCCAGTCCAGCCGGGCTCGCTGCCGTACCAGTCCAGCCCGGACAGCTGCTGCGGTGCGCCGCCCGCGGTGCTGGGCAGCTCTCCCAGCGGTGCGCCGCCCGTGCTAGGCAGCTCGCCCACGCGCTCGATCGCGAGTGCGTCGTCATCAGAGTACAGCGCGTGGATCCGGCCGGACACGCCGTCGCCGCCGCCCCCACCGCCGTCTCCCCGGCCGGCGCCCCAGCCGGCGCCGGTGGGGGCACCCCCGCCCGCGTCGCCCGTGCCGCCCGCGCCTCCGTCGCGGCAATCGTTCGCAGCGGCTGCTGTGTCCGCTGCTGCGACCCTCGTCCCGTCTGACGCGTCCCTCGCCGTCGCGATGCTCAAAGGCGTCGAGCTCGCGTACGTCGGCGAGGCGTGCCTGCCGCCGGGCACGTCCGCGGCGGACGCGCAGCGCGAGTTTGACGCGGCCCGCGTGTCTGCGGACGAGTTTGCGTTGCGCGGCGCTGAGCTGCTGTCGTCGCCCGGGCTGCTCGTGCGCCTCGGCGGCAGCATCTACCCGTGGTCGGCGGCCGCGCCGATGGTCATCGGCGGGCTGCTGTACGGCGCGCGCTGGGAGCACCTCGTCAGCGAGGGCGCGCCGTGCTGGGGGCCGCCGCCCGGGTGGCAGCCGCCCGGTAGCGTGGGCGTTGTTGGGAGCGTGAGCGCTGGTGGTGCCGGAGCAGGAGGAGGGGGAGGGGGAGGCGCTGGAGGTGCATGCGCGAGCCCGTCGCGCAAGGCGGCGGTCACGTCGTACGGGTGGACGCTGTGGCCGTTTGGCGGGTGGCGCAACGCGCCGGCGAGGGGCGACGCGCTCGGCGGCATCACGCCCGAGGACGTCGCGGCTGAGTTGCTGCGCGCGGCGTCGCCGCTGACCGGCGTCGACCGCACGGCCAGCGCGCCGCTGCCCGCGCCCGAGGGCTCCGCCGTTGGCGGCGGTGGCGGCGGCGGCGGCGGTGGCGTCGCCGGCGGTGGCGGCGTCGACAGCATGGCCGCGCGCCAGGCGGCGTACCAGCGCAGCAAGACGTCGTTCGGGCCCGCCGCGGCCGAGCCGCCCCTCGGCGGCAGCGCTAGCGACCCGATGCTCGGCGAGCTCGGTGACGACTACCGGCCCAAGTACCGCAAGACGCTCACGCCGACAAGCGAGCAGCTCGGGGCGCTGGGCCTGCGTCCCGGGCGCAACACGATCTCGTACCGCATCGGCACGGTCGTGCTGTCGGCGTTCATCTACCTGCTGCGCTGGGACACCAAGCTCGTGATCTCAGATGTCGACGGCACGATCACCAAGAGCGACGTGCTCGGGCACCTGCTGCCCGCGGTCGGCCTGGACTGGACGCACGTCGGCATCACGCAGCTGCTCTCCAACGTCGCGGCCAGCGGCTACCAGGTCATGTACCTAAGCTCGCGCTCCATCGGGCAGGCCAACATCACGCGCGGCTTTCTCAACACGATCGTGCAGGGCGAGCACCGCATGCCGTTCGGCCCGGTCATCATCTCGCCCGACGGCATCCTGCCGTCGCTCTACCGCGAGATGATCCTGCGCCGCCCGCACGAGTTCAAGATCGCGACGCTGCAGGAGATCCGCGCGCTCTTCCCGCCTGACTGCCACCCTTTCTACGCGGGATTCGGCAACCGCGACACCGACGAGCTCAGCTACAAGGCGGTGAGTTGTTTGTTTGTGTGGTGCGAAGCGCGGCGCTACCTCTTTACTGGGCATGCGCGCAGCTGGGCGGCTGGGACATGCAGCGCAGTGCGTGCGCGCGTGTGTGCGCGTTAGTCGTTGGCTGCGCGTGCCCGCTGCTGTGTTGTGCACGGCACAGGGAGAGGGCTGGGAATCAGAGGGGGGGGGGGCTTGACCATGAGGCCGACGACTCACGCCCCGAAACCGCTGCCACACAGGTCGGCGTGCCGCACGGCCGCATCTTCATCATCAACCCGCGCGGCGAGCTGCGCCAGGTCGCGCTCTCGGTGCAGTCGTCGACGCTGTCGTCGCTGCGCGCGATGGACGAGCTCGTCGGCAACATCTTTCCGCCGCTGCCCAAGCTGCTGTCGGGTGTCGCGGCGCGCCTCATGCGCGGCGACTCGAGCGACATTGGCGACGCTGACGAGTCGGCCGGCGGCACGCGCAGGGACTCGGGCGGGCACGCACACGCGGCGCACGCGCACGCACGCCCGGCCGTGCAGCCCTCGGAGCAGGACGCGTTCAATGACATGCATTTCTGGCACGACGGCCCGTCGGCCAGCAGCGCCGCCGACGACCTCATGGCCAAGTACCTCGGCGAGCGCAAGCCCCCCAAGCTCGCGCCGGCATCGGCGCCACGCGGAGTGCCAGCCAAGCCCGGTGCGGCGTCTGGGAAGGCGTCCGACGGGAAGGTCGCCGGCCGCGGCTCGCCCGGCGGCCTGGCGTCGCTGCTGGGCAAGTCACCGCCCCTGGCGGCGGCGGCCTCGCCACTCGGCACGTCTCCGCCCAACGGCGGTGCCGCGCCCCACGGCCTGGGCAGCGGCTCCCGCATGGGCGCCTCGGCTTCCGCACCCGCCTCTGTGACGGCCAAGGGCGGTGCAGGCGGCTTTCGCGGGAGCCTGCCGGATGCGATGCTACTGGGCATACTGGGCAGCGTGGCGGCGTCAGAGCGCTCGGCGGCGGGGAGCAGCAAGTTGTCGGGCGGTGGGTCACGGACGGAGGACGACGATGAGGGCGTGTTCGAGGACGCTGAAGATGAGGAAGAGGAGGACGGCGAGTTTGAGGACGCTTCGGACAAGCCCACCGACTTCATATCGATATACAACCCGTTTGGTTCGATCTACTGACCCCTTTGTTGGGTGTCTCCCCGCGCCAGTTATTTTGTTCCTAGCGAGGAAGCGCCATTTCGGTGGTGGCTTTCGTCTGTTGGCGTGTCTGTTGGTATTTCATAACATTTGTTCAAGAGTCATGTGGAGTGCATGTGTCAGTCAGTAGTCAGTAGTCACCTCAACCGTGCATCGTTACCCCCTCCCGACGCCGGCGCGCACACACGCACACGCAAGCTCAGCGCCCGGTCAGCTTCTTGAGCTGCATGCGCATAGCCGAGATCTCGTGGTCGAGCGAGCCCAGCCGCGACTCGACCTCGGCCTTGCGCAGCCGGTCGCGCTGCGTGCGCCCACACCCCGGCGGCAGCTTCGACAGCTCCCCTTCAAGCTGCGACTTCTCCCAGCACCGCTCCACGAGCGCATCCTCGAGGCCCTTGCTGCGCGCCAGCATCTCGCGCGCCCTGATCTGCGTTCCCCACAGGAGGTCGGTCCCGTGCGCCGCGAGTGGAACCTGGCGCTGCGTCGCGCCGGGCGAGCGCTCCGTGCCCGACGGCGTCGGGCCGGGTGGGCCAGCGGGGGGAGCGCCCTGCGACGGCTGCGGCGGTCGGTAGTACGTGGAGGGAGGGCCGGGCGAGGGCCCAGGCCCGCCGCCGACCGCCGTCGAGTGCGGCCGGAACTGTGGCAGATTGGGCGCGTGCTGCGCCAAGTCGACGAACACGGGCGCGCGAGATGCGCCGGGTTGCCGCGGCTGCGCGTGGCTGTGGCTCGGCTCGTCTGATAGGTGTGCGTCGGACAGCTTGGCGCGCAGCGAGTCCTCTTGTGCCTGCAGACAAGGTGGCACGCAGCACGCGCGGGCAGTGAGTGCCCCGAGAGCCTACGAGCAAAGCTCCAAAACAAGCAGCTTGCTGCTGCTTGGTAAACCAAAGCAAGAGATGGCTACTAGCTGCTGTGGTCGGTGAGTGCGGCGGCGGTCGGTGGCGCTGAGCGCAAACGTGCCTACGTCGGGAGGGCACGACGCGCGCGTTGCGGTAGTGCGGAGTCCCCCCCACCCACCCACACGCTCAACTCACTCAAACTCCCCCCCACTCACACCCACCCACACCCACACTCTCCCTGCGACACACCTGCAACGTGGCCAGGCGCTCCTCTATCGCTGTCACACACTCACTCTCACTCACTGCCGCTGCCACACGCGCACTTACTCTCACTTGCTGCCGCACACCCACTCACTCACACTCTCCCCCCCCCCTCGACCCCCCCCCCACACACACTCCCCTCGACACACCTGCAGCGCGGCCAGACGCTCCTCAATCGCAAAGCGGCGCGCGAGTGCCGCGTCGATGTCAGCAGGGGCGCCGCAATTGCCGTCGCGCGCTGGACCGCCGCCGCCATACAGCAGCGGGCCGCGTATTGCGCTGGCGCGCGCCTGCTGCTGCTGCTGCGGCGACGGCGGAGGGCTGTCGTCGTAGTAGCCTGGACCAGAGGTGTCATACACAGGCTGCTGCTGCTGCATGCCAGCACCACCAGGAGGCGGCGCCCGGCCGTACGCATAGCCGTTGCCAGGCGGGGAGCGGAACGGCGCAGGCGGCGGGCTGGGGGCCTCGCCGCCGTAGTAGTGCGGCGCGCCGTTGGAATCGTACGGCATGGACGGGGGGTAGTCCGGGTACTCGTGGTGCTGCTGCAGCGGCTGCCGCGAACCCGCCCCCCCTGCCCCCTGCTGCTGATGCTGCGGGGAGGATGCCTGCCGCTGCGACTGTCCCTGCTGCTGCTGCTGCTGCTGCTGCGGAGACAACGCCTGCCGCTGCGACTGTAGCAGCCCACCGCCCCCGCCCCCGCCCCCCGCCCGCTCCTGCTCGTACCCCCACGGCTGCTGCGGCGCCGGCTCCTGCGCTCGCGCGCGGAACCCTGGGCTCGTCTGCGGCTGCTCGTCGCTGCCATACAGCAGGTCACGCACCGAGTCGCCGCGCGCGCCCCGCACGCCGGCCACCGCACCACCGCCACCGCCGCCGGGGCCCAGCGACGCGTGCGGCCCCGCTGCCGCCGCTGCCGCCAGCGGCGGCGCGGCCCCGCTCGGGAGGGCGGCGCCGCCGCCGCCACCCCCGGCGTACATGTGTGCCTGTGCTGCTCCTGTCGTCATCATCGGCTGCTGCGCGTGCGCCCCCTCGCTGCCCGGGCGTGCTGCTGCCCCCCACTGCCCGAGGGCGCTGCTGCTCCCCTGGTGCTGCTGCCGCTGCTTCTGCTGCGCAGCCTGTAGCCCGTGCATTGGCATCCCCATGCTGCCCGTCGCCTCTCTCAGGCCCCCCAGCTCAGCCGCCAGCTGCCGGTTGTGGAACTCGAGCTCGGCGAGCCGGCCCGAGCCGCCGCCGGCCGCGCGCGCGGCGTGCGCGTCCTGCTCGGCAGCCACGGCGCGCGCACGCGCCTCGGAGAGGTCGACGCGGCAGCGCGAGAGCGCGCTCTGGTTTTGAGGGTGTGGTGGGTTGTTGTTGTTGTTGGTGGTGGTGGTTGGTGGTTTGGGTGGTTGGTGGCTCACGGGTGGGTTTGGGCTAGAGTAGCAGGGGGGGAAAGGGGGCAGGGGGGGGGGGGCTTGGGCATCGTACAGCGCGACGGCAGCGTTGCTGTTTTTGGTGTGCGCGGGTGGGTTCATGGCTGCGAGTTGGGGTTTGTGACGCAAGGGCGTCAGGCAGCGCACGCGCGGGTGCTGGTGCAGGCTCGGGTTCAACATCACACACCCATCAGGGGGACCCCAAACATCAGAGTTAAGTCGGGAGCCCTGCCACCGTCAAGCAAGTGACCATCAGAGCGGCCACCCCTTACTGAGCCCTGTGCCCGTCAAGTGACCATCAAGCAAGTGACCGTTTATCAAGCAAGTGACCATCAAGCAAGTGACCATCGAGCACGTGACCATCAAGCATGTGACCATCAAGCAAGCGACCATCAGAGCGGCCACCCTGTGGTGGGACCCACCCCCGGTTCTCCGTGCTTTTGCTGCAGCTGCTGCAGCTCGTGCTTGTGCTGCATCTGCAGTTGCTGCCCGACACCGCCCACTTCTACTGAAACCCTAAACCCTGAACCCTATCTAGGGCCCACCTGCGTCTCTCCGTGCTCCCGCTGCAGCTGCTGCAGCTCGTGCTGTACGTGTCGGTCGTCCTCCCCCAGCACTTCGATCTGCAGGCGTGCGAGTGGATGCGTGTGTATGTATGTGTGTGTGTGTGTACGTGCACGCATGTGTGCGCGTGTGCGCGTGTGCTCGTGCGCACGTGGGTGTGCGCGTACATGCATGGGCCGTAATCCAGGTTCCCCGTGTGGTGGGAACTGTTGACGAATGTATTTCTCTCCCTGTGTGTGTGAGTGTGAGTTGCTGCTGCTGCACTTGCTGCGCCTCTCCCCTCCCCCCTCCGCGTCCTTCAGCTGTTAAGTCAGCTCCATCCCCCACCCCTACACAAACACACACACAAACTGCTCCCTCTCTTCTACTCCCCTCTCCTACTCCCCTCTCCTACTCCCCTCTCCTGCAGATTTCCCCAAGTCGGCTCCCTCCTCCCCTCCCCCCCCCCGCGCCCTCCCCTCTCCTCCTCCCACCCTCCCCTGGTCCGCACCCTCTTCCCAGCTTCCTTCAGATGCCCAGTCAGCTCCACCACGCGGTCCTGCAGCGCTGCCACCTGGTCCTTCACCGCAGCGCAGCGCTCCGACTCAGCGTGCAGCAGCGACAGCGACTTTGACAGCTCAGCGGTCAGCATGTCTGCGTGCGTCTGCAGGTCGACGAGCTGCTGGTCCCGGTGCTTCAGCTTGTGCTTGAGCTGCATGTGTGTGTGTATGTGTTTGACCCCCTTATGTGTGTGTGTGCGTGCACGTGTGTGTGCGTGTGTGTGTGTGTGTGCGCGTGTGTGTGTGAGGGCGTGCGTGTGTGTGTGCGCAAGCGGGAGGAAGCTTGCCTGCGTCGCCCTGCACGCGCTGCTCTCTCTCTCACACACTCATGCACACACACACACACACACACACACACACACGCGTATGCATGCATGCACTCTGTTTGCCCCACCACCCACCGCAGCGAGCCTGTCCAGGTCTTCCCTGTCCTTCTCTACTGCGTTCCTGTCTCTCTCTCCAACACACACACACACACGCACGCATGCATACACTCTGTCTGTGCCACCACCCACCGCAGCGAGCCTGTCCAGGTCTTCCCGGTCCTTCTCTACTGCGATTGCCGTCTCTCTTTAACACACACACACACACACACACGCGCACGCACACACACACACACACACACGCAGGCATACACTCTGTGCCACCACCCACCGCAGCGAGCCTGTCCAGGTCTTCCCGATCCCTCTCTACTGCGTCGCCCTGCGCACGCTGCGCGCTCGCCCGCGCGCCCGCCTCACTGCGCGAGAGGGAGGGGAGAGGTTCATTGTGTCCCCCCGCGTGCCGCGCACACACGCACGGCATGCGCGAGCCGCGAGGCATCGGCATTGCGAGGCGTGCATGCTTGCTCGCATGTGGGGCATGCGTGTCGGGCATGCGTATGGGGTGTGCGTGTGGCGACGGCATGTGTGGTGGTGTGCCACCCGCACCTGCTCAGCTTCCTCGACAGCTCGGCATTGCTCCGCTCAAGCGCCATGATCACCGCCCGGCACTTCTCGACCGTGTTCGCATCGGCGAAGAACGACAGCGGTCCGCCCGGCACGGCGGTGGGCAGCTGGCCCGGCATGGCGTCGGCGAAAAACGACGGCGGGCCGCCCGGCGCGGCGGAGGGCGGACGGCCCGGCATGGGCGCGGCGTTTGGGCTCGGCCCCGGTCTCGGCGCGGCCTCTGGGTGTTGGTAGCCTGCCCCCCGAGGCGGCTCCTCCCTCACTCCCACTCCGCCCCGTGGGTGCACACTGTGACCCTGCGGGCCGTCGGCCTCTGGCTGCGGTGGCGGTGGCGAGGGAGATGGTCCGGGCGACGTGTGGAGGTACTCGGGGGACGCGTGCCCCCCCCACGCGCCCCCCGGGGCAGGCGCCCCCCAGCGGCCAGCATCGATGGGGGGCGCGCGCGATGGGGGGCCAAGCAGCAGCCCCGGGGGCAGCAGCGTCGCGCCTGGGGGCGGGGGCCGAGCGGGCGGGAATAGCTGCTGCGGCTGCATGCCGCTGAGTGGCGCGCGGCCGTCGGCGCGCGCGTCTGGCGAGTACTGGGGCACGTCAGGCGAATACTGGGGCGCTCGCGCCATGTGCGCCATGTGCGACACGCCTTGCCCCGGCGAGTGCAACACCATGTGGGACTCCTGCTGCGCGAACGCCATCGTCTGCGGGTACTCGTAGTGCTGGGATGGTGCTGCATGCGTGTGCGTGGGCATGGGCGGCGACGCATACGCCTGCGCTGGCAGTCCACCGCTGTTGTAGCTGGCACGTACGGCGCTGGTGGACGTACCGCCCGATGGTGCCGGCCTGAACGACGTGAGGGCCATGCATGCAGGGTAGCAACCATGTTGGCATGTTGGCGTGCATGCATGGGAGTCGTGCATGGCACGCATGAGGGCCATGCATGGCCGACGCTCCACTTCTACTGCTGCCGTGCCCACTACTTCCACCACCCCGCCGCCACGGCGTTGGCACGTGCAGGCACACATCCATGCCAGCACCAACCTGCTGGGGTACAGCATGCCCAGCAGGAGGGCCTCCTGCCCTGGGTCGACGAACGCAGAAGTGGGCTCCTCCTCCCACAAATCTTCGCCCCACTCCTCGCCGGGGGACGCCATTCGGGCGTTGCTTGGTAGTGGGCGACGCTAGCGGGCGTGGTCAACTACGATCGGTCAACGCAGTGACCCTGTGACAGTGTCCCTGTCGACCCTGCGCCGAACAAAACAGGTAGTTCGAGGTGTTTATTGTGCGTGCGCATACGACTGTGTGTGTGTTCGGCTCGCGTTGCTGTTCACACTTTTGTTGCGTGTTGCGCTGTTGCTGCTGTGTGCGCTTGTATTACTTGTATTCAGTCCAAGTGCAGCCATGGTCCAAGAGTACACCGCCGTGCAGAAGGAGGCCAACTGTAGGTGAAGCAAGGCATCCTTCAGGGCACTGGCGCTCGCTCCCCCTCACCAATGCCCCCCATTCTCCTGTCGCAGGGGCTGCCCGCGTTCGATCAGAACAGCTGGCTGCCAATGGCTTCATGGATGAGTGGGTGAGCAGGGGGTGCAGGGGGCGTGGAGCGACGAGGAGCTCGTTTCTGATCCCTGCCCCTTCGCCCATTTGTGCTCACAGGGTTTCATGTGCTCACACGACAAGCCAGCCCAGAGTGGACACCAGACTGTTGTCACCACCGCCAAGTACGGCACGGGCCCCAACATGCAAATCCGGCAGATACGAGTGCTGGAGGCGAGTGAGGGGGTTCTGCACTTTTTTTTTTTTTTTTGATGATGATGATGTTTGTTTACAATCCACTTCTGGCGGTCACACGTACGGTTCCAAAGCTCCAGTGGGACTTAGAGAAGCAAGGCTCAAGGCCCACCAAAGGTCAAGCTACAAGTAGCCCACGGTAACGCCATCCACACTTGGTGGCGGGCGCCAAGCAAGCAGCACCACGGTGCAGGCTGCACACCCAGCCCCTCAAATGGCCAGAGGGCGGACCCAAGGTATAAAACCATGAAGGGACCAAAAAGCCCTCCCCCAGACCACCGGAAGCGGGGCTAGTGGCACACCCGCCGCAGCACTCTACTCAGCGACCACACCGCACCCGCCACCGCACGTGTGTGGCGCCACCTCCCCTTCAAAAACACCCCCAGAGGGCATGCCATCTAGTAAGCAGGTGCAGCCACCCGCGCGCCGTCAACCACGAGGCGCGCGCGGTGGAACTGCACCCGCTTCCCCGCAGCCTTGGCGGCGAGGAACTCGGGCCACAGCGCCTGGGGCCGCGCCTCCTCACGGTCACTGAGGACATCGAAGACCGCAACCGACGGGCCCAAGCCGCACAGGCAGCAGCGGTTGCGCACGACGGCGTCGGCCACGGCGTCAGACTCCACGGCGAAGAGCACACGCAGCATGTCGCCCCGGCGCGGCTCGACACCGATGCCCCCGACGGCATGCTTGGCGTTGAGGAACGACGCGGACACGACTCCACCACCAACCGGCGCATACACCGAGCCACGGATTTGGTGCAAGTAGCGCACGAGACCCGAAGCCAGGCAGACAGGCAGGCTGACGCCGCTCTTGACGGCCGCAGTGACCTGCCCCGCCGCCTTCGCCGCCTCCTCCTCCCCAGGGTAGCAACCTACCATCCCTGGGTAGCCATCGCACGCGACGAGGTCGTTTGCGGCTGCCACCGGGATGGACAACACGAAACTGCGGCGCAGCAACGCGTCGCCCACACGCGCGGGCATCCCCCCCCGGCGGGAGGGGCCGCGCGCAGATGCGGCACGCGCGGCGCCCGCCGCCGCAGGCCGCCCCGTCGTCGGCTCCCCCCCCCCCGACGCCACCGGGGCGGCAGCAGCAGCTGGCCGGGCAGGCTGAGCAGCCTTGGCAGCAGGCGCAGCGCGGGGCGCCGCACTGTGGGCCGCATGGCCAACCCGCGCGCGGGCCTGCTCTGCATGCGGCATCTGCATGGGCGCCCCAGGGACGCAGCTCACCAGGAGGCTCACCACATCCACCAGGGACGCAATCTGTTGCGCCTGCGCCTGCACCACAGCGAGCACCCCCGCGAGGGCACCGCTGCTATGGCCGGCGTCGGCAATCTGTGTCGCGCCCACATGCGTCGGCGCATTCTGTGGCTGGGCGCGCGCCCTCGCCTCCCTGTCCAGCAGCCCCCCTATCAGGCGTCTGATGTCTGCCTGCCCCGCGCTGAGGGCGCTGAGGGCGCTGAGGGCGCTGAGGGCGTCTGATGATGATGATGATGATGATGAGAGTTTTACAATCCACTTCTGGCGGTCACACGTAGGGTTCCAAAGCTCCAGTGGGACTTAGAGAAACAAGGCTCAAGGCCCACAAAAGGTCAAGCTACAAGTAGCCCACGGTAACGCCATCCACACTTGGTGGCGGGCGCCAAGCAAGCAGCACCACTGTGCAGGCTGCACACCCAGCCCCTCAAATGGCCAGAGGCGGACCCAAGGTATAAAACCATGAAGGGACCAAAAAGCCCTCCCCCAGACCACCAGAAGCGGGGCTAGTAGCACACCCGCCGCAGCACTCTACTCAGCAACCACACCGCACCCGCCACCGCACGCGTGTGGCGCCACCTCCCCTTCAAAAACACCCCCAGGGGGAATGCCATCTAGCAAGCAGGTGCAGGCACCCGCTCGCCGTCAACGACGAGGCGCGCGCGGTGGAACTGCGCCCGCTTCCCCGCAACCTTGGCGGCGAGGAAAGCGGTCCACAGCGCCTGGTACTGCGCCTCCTCGCGATCACTGAGGACGTCGAAGACTGCAGTCGAGTCCACGCAGCGGCGCAGCTCGTGGCGCCAGCGCACGACAGTGTCGGCCACGGCGTCAGACGCCACGGTGAAGAGCACACGCAGCACACCCCCCCCGCGTGGCTCCACGCCGATGCCCCCGACGGCAGGCTTGGCGTTGAGGAGCGACGCGGACACGACGCCACCATCAGCCGGCTCCCGCCGGCCGGTGCCGCCGTAGAGGAAGCGCACGACATTCGTAGCCAGGCGGACGGGCAGGCTGGTGCCGTCCTCGGCAGCTGCAGCGATCCGCTCCGCCGCCGCCGCCGTCGCCTCCTCCTCATCCATCCGCCTGCCACCGCCCGCGAGGAACCAGTTGGCGCCGCGTGCCACCGGGATGGACAGCACGAAGCTGCGGCGCAGTGACGTGTCGCTCACACGCGCAGGCAGCCCCCCCCGGCGGGAGGGGCCGCGCGCAGATGCGGCACGCGTGGCGCCCGACGCAGGCCGCTCCGTCGCCGGCCCCCCCCCCCCCGACGCCACAGGGGCGGCAGCAGCAGCGGGCCGGGCAGGCTGAGCAGCCTCGGCAGCAGGCGCAGCGCGGGGCGCCGCACTGTGGGCCGCATGGCCGGCCCGCGCGCGGGCGGGCTCTGCATGCGCATCTGCATGGGCGCCCCAGGGACGCGGCTCACCAGGAGGCTCACCACATCCACCAGGGACGCAATCTGTTGCGCCTGCGCCTGCACCACAGCGAGCACCCCCGCAAGGGCACCGCTGTGGCCGGCGTCGGCAACCTGTGGCGCGCCCACCTGCGTCGGCGCATTCTGTGGCTGGGCGCGCGCCCTCGCCTCCCTGTCCAGCAGCCCCCCCTACCAGGCGTCTGATGTCTGCCTGCCCCGCGCTGAGGGCGCGGAGGGCGTCTGTGGTGTCGGCCGAGGCCGAGATGTGGTTGCTGGCGTCGCCATGCAGGTGTTGCGCAGCCTCCGCGTATGTGGCTGCCCCCCGCGCCCCGTGGAGCGCCGAAAGCTGTGTCTGTGTCGCATCCACGCACGCGCGGTGGCGTGGCGGGGAGTCTGAGCCGGGGGAGCCGCTGCTCACCGGTGATTCTGTGGTGGTGGCCGCGCGGGCGATGAGCGCGCCGGCGGCCGCACTGTGTTTGCGCGCCTTAGAGCGCGTCATGAGTCATGGGAGCAAGCAAGCAAAGCGGAGGTGTGCGAAGGTGTGCGGAGGTGTGTGTGATGATGATCATGATGAGAGTTTTACAATCCACTTTCTGGCGGGCACGCGTTCGGTTCCAAAGCTCCAGCAGGACTTAGAGGAAGCAGTCCTGAAGACCTGCCAACAGAAAAAGGGGGGATGCCCCGCGGAAGCGCCACCCGCACGCGGTGGCGGGCACCAAGCAAGCAGCACCACAATGCAGGCTCCACACTCAACCCCTCCAGGATGATGATGATGAGAGTTTTACAATCCACTTCTGGCGGTCACACGTAGGGTTCCAAAGCTCCAGTGGGACTTAGAGAAACAAGGCTCAAGGCCCACAAAAGGTCAAGCTACAAGTAGCCCACGGTAACGCCATCCACACTTGGTGGCGGGCGCCAAGCAAGCAGCACCACTGTGCAGGCTGCACACCCAGCCCCTCAAATGGCCAGAGGGCGGACCCAAGGTATAAACCATGAAGGGACCAAAAAGCCCACCCTCAACCCACCGGAAGCGGGGCCGTTGTGCACACCCGCCGCAGCACTCTGCTCAGCTACCACATCACAACCCGCCAGCACACGCATGTGGCGCCACCTCCCCTCAAAAGAAACCATCCTCTCAGGGATCTAGGACGTCTTGTTCAGAGTGAGCCCGCCGTCCACTACTCCAACAAAGGGGTGGGTCGGGCCCACCACACCCGCCCACCCGCGCGGCATCCCGCCGCCCTCAGCAAAGGACGCCAGCGCGTCCCACAGATCCATCGTCGCCAGCTCCCCCGCCCGCTCAACCGCCACCGAGCGAGCAGGGGGCTGCACACCATCACGCGGGCACGTAATGCACTACTACCTTAATTGTTGCAACAACATACACGACATGACACCTACACACACACACACACACACACACACAGGCTCTTGGCCAGAGCGAAGACGCACACATGCACACACAATGAACGCACGCACGCACGCACGCACGCACGCACGCACCAGGGTCACCGCCAACGGGCCAACGGTGCCAACGGCCAACGCCAACGGTGCCACCGCCAACTGCAAATAAAAATGTTGGCTCAGCCAACATGCAGCCAACGGTGATACAAAAGTTCCCAAATTAAGATTAATAGCATGCCACAGAGTAGTGAGGGTGATGCTTGCATGGGAAAACAACACCAAGGGCTGAGCAACACCCACGCGCAACACCCATGAGCACTGGATGTGTGTGTGCGCCAGGGTATTTAACATGCTACCTGGTCCCTTCCAGGGGTATCTGTTGTGCTATCAGCGATGCAGGAGCTACAGCCACGCTATATCGTCAGTAACAACTCGTGGCGCTCCATTTTTTCGTTTCCACACTTGTCTCGCTTCCGAGCGCGTTCTTTCGCCCAGTTGGCCCCGTTGGCCCGTTGGCGTTGGCACCGTTGGCTCAGCCAACAGCCAACGTCAACGGTGGGGACCGTTGGCCGTTTCCGGTGACCCTGGCACGCACGCACGCACGCACGCACACACGGCACATCACAAGCTCCAGGCACACGCACATCCACCACTACGCGATGCAACCGCCGCGCAGAACGTCGACCCCGCGAAGCCGGCCGACACGACTCAGTCGATGGAGAGCGTGCTGCTGAGCTCCGCGATGGTGCGCGGCAGCATGGAGGCGACCAGCCCCTGCTACTCCACGTCGTCGAGCTCCTACGGGTCACGTCACAACATCGAGTTCGGCATCGGGTCGTCCGGCAGGAAGGCAGCCTTCACATCGTCGTTCTGCAAGTGATGATGACGAGCGGTCGCGAGTGAGCAAGCAGCAGTGGCTCCACGCCCACTCGAGTGACAGGCACTCGCGCGGCCATCTAGCAGCAACATGGGTCACGCACAAGGCCATTCAACGCCGTCCGTCCGCCCTACAGCAGGACTCTCAAGCGCCCTACCGCAGGACTCTCCAAGCGCCCTGCAGCAGGAGTCGTAAGCGCCGAAACAGCCCACGACTTGGTATTTACAAATTAAACCGGGGACTAGCATAAGGCACACCTGCGGCCTGCGCAGTCACATAGTATAAATTCAAGGAACACACCTATTTGGCGATTGCGATTTACCTGCCTCGCGTTTCCGTTTCCCCACATGCGTTCTTCAACAAGCGTTTGCTGTCGCTGCGGTAGGGGACCTAGGGGTGCGCCCACGCTCTTTACAGAGTTGGGGCTCCCTACCACCAACAGCCAGCCATCTCAGTAAGGTGCTCGGGCCATACGCGCCGAGCACGGTCTTATACGCCTTTAGAGGTGTCCCTGACTGTAACATCCATCATCATCATCAAACCCCTCGACGGGGACAGTTGGTGCCTTCAGCGTCACCCCGAAGAACACTTCTAGGAGCATTAGTTAGGACACCAGCAGCAGTGCAGGTGTGCACCAGAACCACCAGGGGCCATTGCCCACCGCCAGATAGTTTACGGGAGTCGGGCTGTTGTGACGCGGTGACACCATGAACACCCACCAGGATGAGTGCTCGTGCGGGGGAAGCGCTCGAGCGAGCTGAGTACTAAAGCCACTGCTGGCGCTTGCAAGCCCTGCGGCGCCCTAGGTGACTATATTCATGGTTCACCTATGTTTTGCTGCCTGGCGCCTACGGCGACTGCCACGCGCCCTTGCAACCCCTCGTGCTTCATCCTCCATCACTTGCGCGCACATCCCCAAATCTTCCTGTAACACCCACGCTGAAGATGCTGCAGAGGTACGACTCGGAGATCACGTTACAGCTAGGACGGCGTCTGGCTAGGCTAGTGTGACTGGGCTGGCTCGACCTGTCCTCACAAAATCAGGGCTGAACCGTCGAATGGCTGGGTCCAGTTGTCATTGTTTCCGGATGTGTGTGTGTGGGGGGGGGGGGGGAGGCGAGCCCTCGTAGGGCTCCTCACTTCTTGATGCTCGCGAGGTAGCGGCTTTGCGCCTCCTTTGTCATCACGCCGATGTAGGGCAGCGAGCGGTAGATCTGCGCCGTGTCCATGCCGTTGCCGATGACCCACTTGTTGGGGCACTGCGCGGGCGTGGGAGCGACGCGGGGGGTGGGGTGCGGTTGAGGGTTGAGCCATGCTGGAGGTTTGGAGACATACGAGTAAATACGAGAAGTGGGCAACAGGTGGACAATCACGCAAGCACGAGCTAAAACTTCCGAGTTTCCCGGGCTCCGCGTTTACGCGGCCTTGACTATTGAGGGTTGGAGATGGAAGGTTTTACAGGTTTTACACGTACGCATTACGGAGGTACCCGGGGCGTGAGTTGAGGCCTAGACGACACGTCTAGGGGGGCCCTACTAGGAGAGTCCGCAAGGCCACGCAGCGCGCCAGCCTACCAATTTGGGATGAAAGAGAGGTCAATCCGTGCGCACGGGCTTTGCGGCACGATCCGCGCCAGCGGAGAGACCCGGGCTCCGACGAACGACATGCAGATCCACCTGCTGCTCGTGCTCTGATGCGCGGCCTCGCCCTGGCCTCCCCCCCCCTCCCTGCACCCACGTCGAAACCGATGCAGCTGGGCGTGTGTGATGTCCACCCTGCGGCGCCCCCTCTTGCTGAGAGCAGCCACGCGCTCGCGCCCCACGCGCCCCCTACTACCTCCGCTACTCTTGACCCCCACCCTCAGCCCCACGCACTCCCGCTCTCACATCGAAACCAATGCAGTCGGGCGTGATGTCGACCCTGCGGCGCCCCCTCTTGTCGAGAGCAGCCACGCGCTCGCGCCCCACGCGCCCCCCCACTACCTCTGCAACTCTTGACCCCCACCCTCAGCCCCACGCACTCCCGCTCTCACATCGAAACCAATGCAGTCGGGCGTGATGTCGACCCTGCGGCGCCCCCTCTTGTCGAGAGCAGCCAGGCGCTCGCGCCCCACGCGCCCCCCCACTACCTCTGCTACTCTTGACCCCCACCCTCAGCCCCACGCACTCCCGCTCTCACATCGAAACCAATGCAGTCGGGCGTGATGTCGACCCTGCGGCGCCCCCTCTTGTCGAAAGCAGCCACGCGCTCGCGCCCCACGCGCCCCCCACAACCTCTGCTACTCTTGACCCCCACCCTCAGCCCCACGCACTCCCGCTCTCACATCGAAACCAATGCAGTCGGGCGTGATGTCGACCCTGCGGCGCCCCCTCTTGTCGAGAGCAGCCACGCGCTCACTTCTCAATACCCTACTACCCACTGCTACTCTGGACCCCCATCCGCACCCCCCGCACTCACGTCGAAACCAATGTAGTCTGGCGTGATGTCGACCTTGCGGCGCTCCTTCTTGTCGAGCAGCACGAGCGACTTTGCCGAGGCGGCGCCCGCGGCCAGGACCGCCTTTGTGACCTCAAATAGGGTCAGGCCAGAGTCGGCGAGGTCGTCGACCTGGGAGAGAGAGAGTGTGTGTGTGTGCATGCGTGCGTGTGTGTGTGTGTGTGTCAGGTCGGAGTCGGCGAGGTCGTCGACCTGGGAGAGAGTGTGTGTGTGTGTGTGTGTGTCAGGTCGGAGGCGGCGAGGTCGTCGACCTGGTGTGTGTGTGTGTGTGTGCGTGTGTGTGGTGTGTGTGTGTGTGTCAGGTCTGAGTCGGCGAGGTCCTCGACCTGGGAGAGAGAGTGTGTGTGTGTGTGTATGCATGTGTTCGTGTGTGCGTGTGTGTGTGTGTGTGTGTGTCAGGCCGGGGTCGACGTGTTCGTCGACCTGGTGTGTGTGTATGTGTGCGTGTGTGTGTGTGTGTGCCAGGCCAGGGTCGGCGAGGTCGTCGACCTGGGAGAGAGAGAGTGTGTGTGTGTGTGTGAGTCGGCGAGGTCGTCGACCTGGTGTGTCTGTGTGTGTGTGTCAGGTCGGAGTCGGCGAGATCGTCGACCTGGGAGAGAGAGTGTGTGTGTGTGTGCGTGTGCTTGTGTGCGTGTGTGTGTGTGTGTGTGTCAGACCGGGGTCGGCGAGGTCGTCGACCTGGGAATGAGAGTGTGTGCGTGTGTGTGTGTGTGTGTGTGTGTGTGTGTGTGTGTGGTGTGTGGTGTGTGCGTGTGTGTGTGCGTGTGCGTGTGTGCGCCCCTGCCTACGTTCATCATCGCCCCATCGAGTTCGTTGGCTCATGGAGATGATCCGCCGCCGCCCCCTATCCCAGGCCCGCCTACGCTCGCCCGTCGCCCCATCGAGGAGCTGATCCGACGTCCTCTAGGCCTGCCTACCCCCAACTATCGCCCCATGGAATTAATCAGCCCATGGGGGGATGATACGCCGCGATTGAGGTTGAATGAAGTTGAAAGTTGAAGTTGGTTGGCCCGAGTGGCCCCCCCCCCCCCGCCATGTGATGTACCCCTCTTAGCGCTGATTGGTCCCCCGCTGTAGAACGACACACATGTGCCTTTTGACCTCTGGAACATTGCCAGTACTTAAGTACGGGTAGTGCTGTTGCAGTCGTGTAACATTATGGAATGGAATGTGTGTGCACGTGGTTGCGCAGGCAACTGCTGCTTCCATGTCGCGCATGAGGCGGACGCGCTCTGCCTCGAGCAAGCTGCGCGGGAGTGTGTGTGTGTGTGTGTGTGCGTGTTTGTGTGTACTTGACACAATCGTGGGTGTGTGGGCGGAGTGGGCGGAGGGGTGGGCGGCGGCGCCAGTGCTTCCATTTGCACCCCCCCCCCCCCCCCCAGCACAGTCCCCATACCTTGGTCCCTCCCCACTGAACACCCACACTTCCAGTGGAGGTCCTCCACACGGACAATGTGATGGTTTACTGCATGGTTCTCCATAAAACCGAGAGCTACGCGTAGCCTACATTCCTGGCTACCCCCCCCCCCCGCCCTGTGGCGGGTCCTGGGAGGGCCTGTGCTCGACCAAGGTATGGGGACTGTGACCCCGCAGACCCCGCACACGTTTTTGCGGTGTGACAGCTGCCCAGCAATGCGGCGCTGCTGGTGACGAGGATCTCCGTGCCGCTGACGAGCGGGGTAACATACGACTGGCCCTCGGTGGAACACTTCAGGAGCGGCTTGCCCGGCGCTGCCATGGCTTGGCGAGTAGCCGCGGCGCTGCCGCGGCCCGTGCTGGGAGACGGCCCTTATCCTCCCCCCATGCAGGACGCCATGCGGCACCGATCTCGACGAGTTGATCGACGAGCGGAGGAGCTGGCGCCCGTCAATGCATGCTGGACATTGGTCAAGATGGCTGCCCGTGGAGGCGGGCTACCATCACGGCTTCAGCGGTGGCGACCGCCGAGGCAACACAGAGTAAATCCGCTTCACCAATCGCAGCGTTCGTCACCGCGCTCATCCTCGGGGTCGCTCGTCTGCCGGTGACTGGCGTTGGAAGGTCTTCAGGCAGCCTCCATGACAACTCTGTCGTCCATGCACCCCTGGAGGGTGGGACCTGGCCATGCATGAGGCATGGGGCGCCGGCTGAGCCCCATGCAAACGAGAGCTGGACAGCCATGCACTGCCAGGCGGGGACCGTTCCAGTCAGCGCCAGTCGGCTCTGCCGGCTTGACTGGCCACAAGGCCACTACTGTGACCCTGAGGAAGGTCCTCTCCTATATGCTCCTTGCCAGACATGTCTCTCAGAGACCGCTGTTTGGGGTATTCTAGCCGGCGGGAGCGGTAGTCTATCGGCCGGGAGCCGGCGGTACTCTAGTACTTAAGTGTGCTGGAGTATCGGCGGGTGTCTCGGGTAGAAGAGTAGCCTGCTTAGCTGGAAACCCCATGTTACTGTTACTGACAGCTGCCGATTTGGGCCGGCGCTGCGGGGTGAGATTGCGTTAATTTCGACCCAACAAGTTTTGAGCCCCCCAAAACGCGTCCGGCGGGGTGAGATTGATGGAGTGGGCGCGAGGCCCTCTGGAGGAGCCGTCATTTCCCAAGATCCTCAGCGGAACCACTGGTGGGCGCCAGTGGTGTCATAAGCGCCCCCGCAGCCCCCGCAGCCGCCGCTGCGGGTGCAAACCGGGAAATTTGGGGGGAAACAGCGGGGGCGAATCGCGGGAATTTCGCTCAGAAAAGTGTAAAATTTGACGATGTTCACACTTTTCCGCGAAAAAACGTCTCCTGCGGGGGCAATTCGGTATGTTCCCTCCGATGTAGTGGGGGCAAACAGGACATTCTTGGTTTCCTTAATGACACCACTGGTGGGCGCCACACGCGTGCACACAAAACGCGCAGCACACGCAGCAGCCTCTGAGCGCGTGCAGGCGCGGTTGCTCGCTGCAAATCGCCCACCCCCTCCCCTCCCGACACATACGCACACAACGCGCGCATCAACAGGCAGTGGCGCCCCTTGACGAGCGCCTCCGCTGTCCACACGCAGAAGCCTCTGAGCGCGTGCAGGCGCGGTTGCTCGCTGCAAATCCCCCAGCCCCTCCCCTCCCGACACATACGCACACAACGCGCGCATCAACAGGCAGTGGCGCCCCTTGACGAGCGCCTCCGCTGTCCACACGCAGAAGCCTCTGAGCGCGTGCAGGCGCGGTTGCTCGCTGCAAATCCCCCAGCCCCTCCCCTCCCGACACATACGCACACAACGCGCGCATCAACAGGCAGTGGCGCCCCTTGACGAGCGCCTCCGCTGTCCACACGCAGCAGCCACCGAGCGCGTGCAGGCGCGGTTGCTCGCTGCAAATCCCCCCCTCCACCCCCTCCCGGCACATACGCACACAACGCGCACACCAACAGGCAGTGGCGCCCCTTGACGAGCGCCTCCGCTGTCCACACGCAGCAGCCTCTGAGCGCGTGCAGGCGCGATTGCTCGCTGCACCCCCCCCCCCCCACCCGCGTCCCCTCCCGGCACACAACGCGCAAAACGAGCGCACCAGCAGGCAGTGGCGCCCCTTGATGACCGCCTCTGCGGACCACACGCAGCAGCCTCTGAGCACATGCAGGCGCGGTTGCTCGCTGCAAATCCCCCCCTCCCGGCACCCCCCCCAGGCATAAGATGGTTGTACATGTTTTAAATGTACGCGCCCGGAGGACCCCGGGGCGTGAGTTAAGGCCTGGCTATACGTCTAGGGGAGCTATACTAAGAGAGCCCGCAAGGCCACGCGGTGCGCCTGTCAGGCATAAGATGTCCCATACAAAAATAAATGCCCAGAGCAGCGCCTCCGTGCCCTGCCACCGCGTGCCCTTCAAAGGGTACCCCTAAGTTTGTGTTGGGCAGGCGTTGATGGGCGAGGTGTATACAGGTGTCTAATACACATACACACACACACACACACACACGCACGCACACACACACGTGCACGTACGCATATGCACACACACACACACACACACACACACACACACACGTGCACATACACACGCGCACACACGCACACAACGAGCGCACCAGCAGGCAGTGGCGCCCCTTGACGACCGCCTCCGCGAATGAGATCTGCACGGTGCCCGTCGTCTCGGTGCCCGCGCCGTAGCTGCTCGCGGCCACAAACTCGACCTCCAAGCCGTCGGGCACCGGGTGGATCGAGCGTACGAGGTCGGCCGCGGTCACAAACCCGCCCTGTGGTGTTTGTGTATGCGAGCGGCGTGTGTGCGCGTGGGCGTGTGAGCACGCGTGTGAGCAGAGTGCGTGCGTGTCTGGTGGCTGCCACGCATGCAACCTCCGTACTGCATGTGCTTAGAATTGATACACGGTGGCAACCACGCGCCACTCGACGTAGCCATGAGGCAGGGGCATGCGGCCCTTGCATGCACTGTGCATGCATGCATGCGGCTTTCAGGACCGCGCCATGCCCTCCATCAATGCGCGCTGCGTGGCATGTAAACTGTCTGCGTGTGATGCGCCATCCAGATCACCAAGCCGAGCACCGCCTGCTTGCCTTGAGGATGGGCATGATCACAGGCCGCTTGTCGCCATAGTCGGCTGCGACCCTCGCCCCCAGTTCCTTCAACTTGGAGGCGATCTGCTCCGCTGTGAACAGAACCTTCAGGATCAAGTGCATGGGGTGGGAGAGGGACGTGAGCGAGAGAGATCCGCGCGGCGGGTGGGCTGGCGTTTGTGTTTTCGTTTGTCTAGCAATAACCGCGCACCTCCTCGCAGTCAGGGTGGATGGCATCGGCGGTGGTGCTCATGATGATCTTCTGGAGAAAAGAGACAGACTCTCACAGTCTCCTGAGGGGGGTGGGAGGGGATTATGAGGTGTGGGGGAAGCCAGAAGAAGCTGGAGGACATCACCAAACAGTGCGGCACCAAGGGCAACTCTGCGCTGCGCGACGTGTGGTGACCACCGCACACCACCCGCAGCTGCCTCATGGACCATCGCCGCTTCGCGTGCTGACGTTAGCTTGCTGGGCCTGGGCCTCGGAGGATCGGTTGCATGCTTACTGCGCACAGATGAGCTGCGAGTTGAAGCCCTTACTTCTTACAGCTATGGGTGTTTGGTGCTGCTTTGGTGGAGTGGGTGCAGACGCGGCTTTGAAGAGAAGGAGCGGAAGGTTTGTGTTTGGTCACATAAACTGGGGCAGGCCGTCAGCCCTTGGCTACATGCCACCTTATACAATACAAGCTGCTGGGGTTTGCGCTTGCTTGCACACTCTCAGCCAGGTGTGTGTGTGTGTGTGTGTGTTATCAAGCAGCGAGGAGGGGCGGCAGTTCCGCACATGTCGCTCATGAGGAGCGCCTCGGCGTGCGCCACTTTGGGGGCATGTGCCCAACGCGCGATCAGGTGCTACGATGCCACCACTGAGCGTGCATGCGCTATCAGCCATAGGACGACACGTCACGGCCATGAGCTCCTGTGGCTGACTGAGTCGCTGTGCATCAAGGCTCAAGAGAGCCAAGTGCGTCTGCAGCTGCCATCTCTTCTGCGATGTCGGTCTTAGCGCGGGCGATGGCGGCCTGGTCGACAGCCAGGTTGCCAAGCGCGGATGATGCAGCGAGCTGCACCCCTGCAGATGGGTGCTCCAGCAGCCGCACCAGTGACGGAATGGCACCCGCAGCAGCGATGCCGGCCTGCTTCTCCTGAGTGTAGGACTCTGTCAGCTTTCCCAGCGTGCTTGCTGCTGACTGCTGCACGTCTGCTGGAGAGTCCGGCCGCAGCAGCAGCACAAGTCACGGAATGGCACCAGCACGCGTGATGACGGTCTGGATGGCGGACTTGTACGCCAGCTTCCCAAGCGCGCAGGATGCAGCGAGCTGCACCCCTGCAGATGGGTGCTCCAGCTGTCGCACCAGTGGTGCTGCCGCACCAGCCCCGGTGATGATGCGCAAATTCCAGAATAGGTCCGCAGCCATGAAGAGTGCATGTGCTGCATCTCACTGGACGTCTGGTGA
Source organism: Chlamydomonas sp. UWO 241 (assembly GCA_016618255.1). Classification (NCBI taxonomy): domain Eukaryota; kingdom Viridiplantae; phylum Chlorophyta; class Chlorophyceae; order Chlamydomonadales; family Chlamydomonadaceae; genus Chlamydomonas; species Chlamydomonas priscui. The sequence continues at coordinate 78,231 of VFSX01000035.1, read as the reverse complement.
GTGGTGCGACCTCAGCAGCAGCACCAGAACTCGCACTGCCGATATGAGCGCCGCCGAGCCCAAGAGTGGACTTTCCCCGGGGCCGATAGCAATGGCGCGCAGCATTTCTAGCAGGGCGGGATCGCACCAGCGGCGGCGATGACAGCCACAACCACATCATTACCACTCGCAAGGTATAGCAGCACTCTTGCTGCCTCGCTCCGCACATCTTCTGAGGGATGCACCAGCAGCTGAACCAGCAGTGGGATGGCGCCAGAGGCAGCGACTGCCGCTCTGGAAGGAGATCCTTGATCGATGTCCAACCAGAAATCAGTTAATTGCTGCACCAGCACTTCCGCGAAAATGATGGGCTGAAGATCCCTCAGCTCGTGCACCAGGCCTTCGAGCTCGTACGATGAAGGGTGTGCCAGCTGCGTGCACGACTGCTGCAGGTCTGCCACCTCGCTGCGCAGCACGGAGGGGCAGTTAAACAGGCGCAGGTTGAGCTTGCAGAGCCGGAGGCATGCTTTGCGCGGGGCCAGGCTGGTGACGTAATAGCTGCTAGAGAGAAACAGCTCCTCGAGCTTGCTGCACGCCCCCAGAGGCGACAGGTCGGTCACGCCGAGCCACGCCGCCTGCAGGTGCTCCAGCCCCAAACAGCTGCGCAGCGCGCCAATGGAGCTCAGGCCGCTGCAGCAGCTGATGTTGAGCTCCTCGAGTGTCCCACTGCATGCTGACAGCGGCGACAGATCTGATACGCTGTCACACCCGGGCATCCGCAGGCACCTCAGCTTCACACAGCTGCGCAGCGCGTCGATGGAGCTGAGACTGACACAGCCGCTGAGGTCGATCATTTGCAGCCTTGCCGCCAGGGGGACGCTGAACTCCAGCCCGCCCCAAACACCAGCGTGTGGTGCCTGCGTCTGCATGTGTGTGTGTGAGTGTGAGAGAGTGTGTGGTGCTTGCGCGTGGGTCAGACTGCGTGGCTCTCCCTGCCTCTCTCCACTGCGGAGACCTGCGTGCGAGGGACCGGCATGCTGCCGTGGTATTCCATGCATCCATGCATGCTGGAATGGCATGCGTGCGGTGCATGCGTGACGGAGTGCGTCCATGCACCATGAGTCGATGCGGCCCACCTGGCGGATGGTGAGGCTCGTTAGATGCTGCAGGATCGCCGTCAGGGCGACGGAGTCGACGCCCACGTTGAGCAGCGTCAGGCCGCGGATGTCGTGCGACTTCGACAGGATGGACTTGAGCTCATGGGCTGTGAACCCCGACTGTGGGCTGGTGATGGCTTCAAAGCAGTCGTACACCTGGGCTCGCAGGGCGTGGCTGATTGAACCAAGCTCAGCCCTGCTGCGGGGGTCGAGGAGCGGCCACGAACGGTAGAAAAAGAGGTCGCGGGAGCAAAGGACGCCTTGCGTGACAGCCTCAGTGTGCCTGAGCGTCTCGTCATCAGCCGCCTTTACAGCAGCCGCCTCAATTCGCGCTTTCTTGTCGCTCCCACCGCGCGGCATCACGGTCGCCCGATATAAAGTGGCGCGTTCGCCAGTTGCATGTGTAACGCCCGCCCGCCGTCGAGACGCACCAATACAAACGAAATAAAGATGGCGTGTCTTGAATTCGTCAGCGTGCGCGTGCTCTGTCGCATCCACCCAGCTGCTGCCACAGCACAGAGAAGAGGTTGGGGGAGAACATGTTGGGGGGAGAACACAGCTGCAGTGCGCAGCCTGGGACCAGGCAGCAGCACGTACATGTTCGCTCGTCCCGGCTCGTCACCTTCAGAGCTGACAGAGCTCCCATGCCTGTTGGAGGTATGGCTGCGCTGGCGCTACACGAAGACGTTCACTTAGACAGGTGGGGGAGGGGGGGGGCAGCGTGGGGCCCGTAACCCCACACCGCTTGGCCCGTAACCCATAACCCTCGGAACCTCTCCCGTACCCCCTCCCATGACCTCGAGTCAACGCTCTCCGGGGCCAGTCAATGGTGTGGGGCGCACATTCACACCGTTTCACACCATTCTCGAGCTACGGGATGTCGCGGGGCACTTTGCGAGGGCGTGCCCGTAAGCCCCGTAACCTTACGGGGGAGGTTACATTTATGGTAACAGTTACGGGCCCTACGCTGGGGGGCAGGGGGGGTCGGGTCGGCCACCCGTGAGAGAGATAGAGAGAGGGAGAGTGGGAGGGAGGGGGGGGGGGGCTGCCTGGCACCGCGTTACACTAAAACGTGTGATTCCCCACGCAGAAATTTAGTGCCCACAACAAATGTTATCCTAGTGGCTTGGGGGGCGTGCCGGCCTGGTCCACCAAGGTGCACCGCGTGGTGTAAAATAATAATGCAACTCCAGCCAGCGGGCGCCTTGCTGTCGCCCCCGTCGCCTTGCTGTCGCCTCCTAAAAAAACGTCACCAAAACGAGGCAAAAAAATACGAAGTCGTGCGGGTTCAAACCCGGGTTGTCGGAAACCTTCCCCGAGCAAAGGAAAGGAGATGGACGATCGTAACTGGCCCAGCGTGTCTGAATGTCCTGCCTTTCATTCGCGTTCCGCCGACCTTCCTTTTTATGTCGAGTCCGCACCACTGGCTACTCATTCTGGGCAACACCGCAGTCGCCAATGCATACTTATACCCCAACTATATACGCCTTTTACTGGATTCGTTGTTGTAAAAAACCTCACGACCGATGGCCACGCCATGGCAGGCACCATGGCACGCTTCTTTGCTGGCATTTCTGTGGCGCTGCCGCCCGACCTGCCGGCACTCGACGCGGTGTTGGCGGCCGTCCGGTCGCAGGCCCGCATCCAACCAGAACTCGCCGCGGCTGCCGGTGCCCCCTCTCCATGGCAGAGGTGCGCCGCTCGCTGCGGCAGTCGCGGCCGGGGGCGGCGCCTGGCCCAGATGGCATCCCCGTCGAGTTGTGGCGCCGCGGGGGGGCGGCGATGCCACGGCTCCTCGCCCGGGTGTACTCAGCTGCAGCTGTGGGTCACACCGGCAGGGTGCCGCATGGTTCTCTGGCCGGCGACGCGCCCATCTTCAAGAAGAGCGACCCGGCCGAGCCGACCAACTACCGCCCCATCACCCTGTTGTCGAGCGACTACCGCGTGATGACCAAAACCCTGGCTGCACGGCTGGCACCAGTCCTTGCGACGGTCGTCGGCCCCCACCAAACAGCCTTCCTCCCTGGCCGGCTCATCACCGACAACGTGCTCTTCATGCACCTCCTCCCCCACCTCCTGGCCTCCAACCGGGACTCCAACCTGGCGACGGTGACACGGCGGCGGTCGCCGCCTTCCTCGATTTCAGTTAGGCGTACGACAACGTCAGCCGCCCGTTCCTCTACGCGGTGATGGAGGCCATGGGGGCGGGCGACGAGCTCCCACGCTGGACGCGCGCCATACTGACAGGGACGACGGCGTCAGCAACAGTCAACGGCTTCACCTCTGCAGCGCAGCCGTACCATGCGGGTGTGCGACAGGGCTGCCCGGTCGCGCCGGCGCTGTTCCTGTTTGCTGCAGAGGCGCTGGTACGGCACCTGAGCGGCTGCCCGAGTGTGGGCATTGACCTTGCGCACGGCGTGCGGGTGGTCTGCGTGTAGTACGCCGACGAGACTCTGCCTCTGCTGCGCCATCTCACCCCGGCGTGCGTGCAAGCGTTCCTAACCTTCATGCACATTTTCCAGTTAGCGTCGCGCCTGGCCCTCAACCCCCCCAAGTCCCAGCTGCTCGCCCTGGGCGACGCGGTGCCGCCTGATGGCGTGCTCCCAGAGTCGATCTGTGGCCTGGCGGTGGTGACCGAGGCTGCCTCTCTGGGCGCGGTCGTCGAGGCGGGCGGCAAGCCGCAGCCGGATTGGGATGAGCTGCTCGACCAAGTTGCGCTCAAATACGACAAGCTGGCACGGGGCTCGATTAACGGAGGCGCGTTCTCGTCGCCGAGCCCTGGACCCAGCAATGCGGCGCTGCTGGTGACGAGGATCTCCGTGCCGCTGACGAGCGGGGTAAAATACGACTGGCCCGGCTCCTGCTAGACTGCCCCTCGGTGGAACACTTCAGGAGCGGCTTGCCCGGCGCTGCCATGGCTTGGCGAGTAGCCGCGGCGCTGCCGCGGCCCGTGCTGGGAGACGGCCCTTATCCTCCCCCCATGCAGGACGCCATGCGGCACCGATCTCGACGAGTTGATCGACGAGCGGAGGAGCTGGCGCCCGTCAATGCATGCTGGACATTGGTCAAGATGGCTGCCCGTGGAGGCGGGCTACCATCACGGCTTCAGCGGTGGCGACCGCCGAGGCAACACAGAGTAAATCCGCTTCACCAATCGCAGCGTTCGTCACCGCGCTCATCCTCGGGGTCGCTCGTCTGCCGGTGACTGGCGTTGGAAGGTCTTCAGGCAGCCTCCATGACAACTCTGTCGTCCATGCACCCCTGGAGGGTGGGACCTGGCCATGCATGAGGCATGGGGCGCCGGCTGAGCCCCATGCAAACGAGAGCTGGACAGCCATGCACTGCCAGGCGGGGACCGTTCCAGTCAGCGCCAGTCGGCTCTGCCGGCTTGACTGGCCACAAGGCCACTACTGTGACCCTGAGGAAGGTCCTCTCCTATATGCTCCTTGCCAGACATGTCTCAGAGACCGCTGTTTGGGGTAGTCTAGCCGGCGGGAGCGGTAGTCTATCGGCCGGGAGCCGGCGGTACTCTAGTACTTAAGTGTGCTGGAGTATCGGCGGGTGTCTCGAGTAGAAGAGTAGCCTGCTTAGCTGGAAACCCCGTGTTACTGTTACTGTTACTGGCACGGCTGCCGCTCTCCGCCTTTGGCCGCACGTCGGCAGCGGCAGCGTATGGTGTCGGCCGGCTGCTACACCGCGCGATGATGCACGCCGTGCCACAGCGGGTGATCGATCGGCTGCACTGCATCTCAAAGCGGCTGGTCGATGCCGGCATGGGGCCCACGCCCGTGGCATTGTGCGCGCGACGAGTCCTGCATGGGGTGCCGTCCGCGCTCCTCCCTGGCCGCCCAGCACGGGGCGGCATGGGGATGATGCCGTGGACAGAGCACCTCCATGTGCGCCGGGCTGTCTGCCTCCGCCGCCTCATTGTCACTCTGCTCGGTGACCCCACTGTGCTGTACCAGCGGCGGGTCGCGGCGGCGGCGCCCCCCACTGCTGGTGGTGGTGGTGCTGCTGCCGCTGCCATCCCCACCGGCGGCACTGCTGCTGCTGCGGCGGCTACTGCTGATGATGATGCCGCAAGCGGGGGCGTGCCTCTGCCCCGGCCCGACCCAGCCGCGCTCGCCGGCCCCGGAGTGCCGCCAGTGGTTGCCGCAGTGGACGTCTTATCCGCCGCGCATGCCCTGGCCGCCACCCTGGGCTGGTGCTGCTGCTGTCTGCGACGGCAATGGGACCGGCTGACGCAGGACGGCTGCCATCTGCGCTCGTGCCCAGCCATGCTGGCCATGCAGGCGTGGCGCTGCCGCCTCCGCTTGCCCGCCTGGTTGAGGGCCTCCAAGCGCTCGGCCCACCGCGTGTGTCTGCCCTTGGGCATGGCGACGGCACGGGCAGGGGCGGCGCTGCCCCACTGTGGGCCAACCCCCTGCTGCAGCTTGAGCTCCCAGCGGATCTGCGGTCGGTGCGGTGGCCGGCGCAGGTGTACGGGGTCGGAGACGCCCCCCCCAGTGGTGTGCTGGGGTGTGCTGACCGATGGGCGCGAGGCTTTGCGCTCATGTCCCACCTGCCAGGCCAACGCACCGTCACCGACCTCATGGTGCTCCAACGCGCCCTCAACCGCGTCACGGTCCTCTTGCAGCTGGCTTGCGCCGGCAAGCCCCTCCCTGGGGGTCTGCTGCCCGAGCTGATGGCGGCGTGCTGCGGCGCAGAAGACCTGTTTGGTGCTCGCGCGGCCTGCCGCGCACGCGCCCTCCGGATCGTCCTCTACGGTGCGCGCCGCCCGGCCATGCCCCTGATGCTGCAGCACATGCTGGAGTCGTGGAGCCACCGCGACCACGCCGTCGATGACCGCCTTACCCCCGAGGTGGCAGCGGTGTATGTTGTGCTGCCTGCGGCACGGAGGACCGACGCGGCCCGCCGCCTCCCGCCCGTGCTCACGCCGCAGCCCACGCTGCCTGTCACCCTCCCCGTTGCCGAGGAGGCTGCCGCCGCGCGGGCTGCCACCGCGTGTGTGGGGTGGCGGAGTGGCCCCATGGCCGGACAGGAGCCGGGACCGGTGATCCCACTCGTGGGGCCAGGCGGCCTCACCGTGCGCGATGCTACGGCAATGCAGCTGCGAGGACTTGAGGGAGCGTGCCGGGCATGCCACACCGACTATGTCACCGCTGCGCTCATGCTGCCTGGGACGCCGGCGTTGACCGCCAGCCCCGCCGTGGTCAAGGCGGGGCGCGCGTCCGTTGCGGTCGCACTGCACAGGGTGTGGAAGCTCGGGTGCGACAACACACTCAAGGAGACACTCTGGCGCGTCACCCTCAATGGCGTGCCCGGTGCGGGCAGCGGTGGCATCATCTTCACTGCCCCCTGCTCCTGCGGCTGGCACCCAACGCACGGCCCACAACCCGACCTCATGTGGCGCTCCCACTACTTCTGGGAGTGCTGCGTCGCTACTGCGGTCGTCGGGGCCGTGCGTGCCGGACTGGAGGCCAAGGGGGTGCCGGCAGGCGCGCTGGCATGCCGCCACATCTGATTGCTACAGCCTCCCGACGCCGCCGTGTACGCCAACGTGTGGCGCGTTGTTTGCGTGGCGGCCCTCGATGCCATGGCGTATGGGCGCCGCCTCCTGTGGGCCCTGCACCTCGACACTGGCGCGCCCCCCCCCCCAATGACCAAACCCTGATAACTGACTTATTCCCAGTCCTCACGGCTGGCCCGGCCCAGCCTGACACAGCTGACCGCGCCGGCCGCGCGGCGGTGGCCCGTTTCTGGACGAGCCTCCAGGAGGTCACCTCCCTCGACCAAGTCCCACCGGCGTGGGCTGCCGCCGATGGCCCTCCCCCCGACCACCCATTCATCAGGGTGGTGCGTGTGGGCGACCGGCCTCGCCTCTGCCTCCACGCTCCGGTGGATCCCCCCTGAACGAGTCGGCGGAGAGCATACGCCCCCCCCGACTCCCCTGACTCTGACTTTTGACTAGGGCGCCCCCCCCGCTGGGGTGGACGACGGCGGCGCGCTGATTGCTTGGCGGCCCACAATTGGCGCACACTGCGCTCAAGGAAGGAACCTTGCTGGCGCTTGCTGCCCCGCCCGCCCCCCGGAGGGCCCCGCCCGCCCCGGCCACCTTGTGGCTTGGGTTTTGATACTGACTTGCCGAGTTTGCGGGTGGCCTGCCCCACGGGGTTAGGCTATGCCGGACGGTTGATGCTCTGCTGGAGTGTGCGCACACATAAAATACAAAAAAACACAAAACAATTGACAGTTGACAAGCGCATGCCATTGAGCGTGCCCCCGGAAGTGAGCCCCCTGAGCCTGCAGCGCACCCCTTCGCCTTTCCTTTTTCCATCCCTTTCCCGTCTTCCCGCACATACAGTGAGCCCGACGTCCCGTCGGGGGTGTTTAGGAAGTACCATCGGCACGTGTAACCAATCTCTCTATAAAAACTCCCAGTAAGGATCGCTCCGTGGATTAATGATGATGTCGCACCCGCGACGCAGACGCAAACTCAGCCAGGCGGCAGGCATGCTCGTGCTTGCGATAAGCGCGATGAGGCTTGTGCTGTGGCCACAGACGCGAGGGCATCCAAGGTGCATGGCGCCGCAGCGGCGGTGAAAGACCTCAGCCACCTGGGTGGACTGGCCGGCTGGCTGTAGACGGAGCTCAGGCACATATTGCGCCCTGGTGTTTTTCTTCAAGGTGAGGGGCTGAGGGGGGGGGGGGAATATAATTCTGGAACACATCCAAATCATTTGGACCCTCCCCAAGGGGGGGCAGAAAACACAAGAAATGGAACACAGGATGCAATCTCACCTCCTTGCTGTGAATGTTCCAAAACCATCGGAATTTTTGAATTTGGACACCTTGGGGCCGAGATACGAGGGCTCAAAGTTGGGGGGGGGGGGGGAGAGGGGTCCAGAGCTTTCCACGGCGGGTTCAGAGCTTTCTTTCCAGTGGGCCGTTTTGGACGGGACGACCACCATTGGAACCGCCTTGATGAGAGGAGCACGAATCAACTCCAAGAAGTGACTCTGGGTTGTAAGGGGGGGTCCACACCCCCTCAGCGCCCCAGCTCCCTAAGGAGCACCAAGTGCCCACCTAGGGATTTGAGCAACCTTCATGGATTGAGATGGGACCGCTGCCATCTGAATCTCCTTGGAGAGCGCAGCAAAACACCTCAAGAGAGTCAACCCTGAATCTGCCGAGAAAGTGTGAACTGGAGGGTCCACACTCTTTGGTGGCGGCCGTCGAAGCCATGCTATGGCTGCATTTTGGGGCTAATTCGGCTACCTTTTGGCGACTTAGACATTGCGATGGACAGCCCTCACTTGAAGGAAGCCATGCGCATTGGTCCCGGCTCCATGCATGACGTTATTTGTGAGGGGGAGGGTCACGGGGGGGGGGGCAGAAAAGAAAATTCTGGAACACACGATGGAAATAATTTGGCCCCCCCCCCTCACAAATAACGTCATGCATGGAGCCGGGACCAATGCGCATGGCTTCCTTCAAGTGAGGGCTGTCCATCGCAATGTCTAAGTCGCCAGAACGTCGCCGAAATAAGCAGCAAAACCGGTTTTCATGGCCGCTACCCTCCAGTTCACACATTCTAGACCGATTCAGGGTTGCTATCCAAGGAGTTTCAGATGGCCAGCTGAGACGAGGCGTCGGCCACCGACTAGGCGCGCACACACACACACACACACACACACACACACACACACACATGCACATACGCACAACACACACGACCGACGAGGCGGCGCGCAAGCTTGTGAGCTTCGCGTGCGACGGCGCCAGCGTGATGCGGGGTGACAACGCTGGCCTGGGCAAGCGCGTGCATGATGCCGCAGCGCCGTTCCTGCCCAAGGTGTGGTGCTTGACGCACCGCACGTCTCTCCCGACAGCCAGCGCATTGGTGCAGCCATTGCACGACAGAATGCACCAGGTAGACAGGCAGGCTGACGTCGTCCTTGGCGAGGGAAGCACACCGCGTCACTGCCATCGCCGTCGCCTCCTCTTCCCCCAAGCGCACCGGCGTGCCACCACCCGCGAGGAACCAGGTGCCGGCTGCCACTGGGGGGGACAACACGCGGCTGCGGCGCAGCGTCGTGTCGCCCACATGCGCAGACAGCCCCCCCCCTCTGACGGCAGGGGCTGCGCGCAGTGCGGCTCGTGCGGCGCCTGCCGCAGCAGGCCGCTCCTCCGCCGGTGCGCCCGCCGCCGACGCCACAGGGGCGGCAGCAGCAGCGGGCCGGGCAGGCTGAGCAGCTTTGGCAGCAGGTGCCGAGCGGGGCGCACTGTGGACCAGCGCGCGCGGGCACTTGCGGCATTTGCATGGGCGCCCAAGGGACGCGGCTCACCAGGAGGTGCACTTCAACCACGAGGGACGCAATCTGTTGCGCCTGCGCCTGGACCGCAGCGAGCACCACCGCGCGGGCGTCGCTGCTGTGGCCAACGTCGGCAACACGTTTGTTTTTCTATGTGCCTGCTGTCGCATAGTCCCGCTGTCTCATAGTCCCGCTGTCTCATGGTCCTGCTGGAGATTTACAACTGATTGTGACCACCGGCAGTGGATGTCGCAACTCATCATTATTCCAAAAGGGAAAGGGATGCGAAAGGGATACGGAGCCAATATCGTGTGCCAAGGGCGTGCGTAGATGGAAGTCAGCCAGACCCCCCTCCTCCCCGCTAGCCCGCCTGACATCACCCAGTACGGGGTTCACGGACTACTCGTGCACGACCCCGGGTGAGCCGAGGTGATGCGGAAGTTTTCGTCCGTCATGCGCGTCTTCCTCCTTGTGCAGGCGCGTGCGCGGGCGAGAGCGTGGGCGAGCCCATTGCCGCCACGGATCCGGATGCTGCTGCAGGTGCCGGCGCAGCGCTTGCGGGCGCCAACGGCGCGCTCGGCGCTTCCTGCTTTGCTGCTGACTACGCCGACGGCGGTGCGACTGTCGCATACGCAGCCGCCGTGGCCGGCCGAGAGCCGATGCTGCTGATCGGCAGCCATGCGCTGCCGTGGCTGGTCGAAAGCCGGTGCTGCCGATTGGCAGCGCACGCTGTCGGGGCTGCCGCCGCCGCCGCCCGGCGCCCGGCGCAAGGCGACCGCGCCACTGGCTGCGCCCGCTGCTGGCGCCGCCCCGCCCGCTGCTGCCCGCAGCCTATGCCGCAAACTGTTCAACGTCACCGCAAAACTTTTAACTCAACATCTGGCAGATTGTACTTCTGGCTGAAAGACAAGAGGGGGTTGGAGAGGTTCAGGGACCAATGGCAGGCCACGGTTGGCCAGGTGGCGTTGACTGGCCCTGACCCGTTCGCTCCTGGAAGTGTGATTGCATGCCTCTGTAACCACAATCTCAGTTGAGTGCATGTTTCTGATTTTTGATCACGAGCACTTGCATTAAGAATTTCTGGCCTCTGAGGTGTCGGGGAGGTTCAGGGACCAATGGCAGGCCACGGTTGACTGTTGAACGCCAAGTTACCATGGGAGTTACAGGAGGCTGCGGGGGTGAGGGGAATGGGATGCGCTGCCTGATAGAGCGTGTGTGACTCATGCACTCGTGCGCAGGGCGCGCCCACCAGGGCCTTATTTCCTTCCTTAAATCAGCCTGGTCATGATGATGGTTTTAACAGTCGTGTGTGATGCACCTGCACGCAGCGTATTCGACTACAGACGGGTGCCTGGCTACTAGTGGTCATAGGAGCAGGTGTCAGTGTCAGCAGTCACCTAGTCAGCCATCACCGAGTGTCTAGCTAGTGGGCACATCACACGACGTCACAGGTCCCGCCGCTCTCTTGAGCTTCTCCTGCCATCTTTGCTCTGCCATCTCTCTCCGCTCTCTTGTCTAGCTCCACCGCCACTCGGTCTCGGCCGGGTCCACCACCCTCCGGCTCTCGAAGAACTCCAGCCGGTCGTTGTCCTTGGTGCGCATCACGTCGCGGAACTCCGGCAGCGAGATCTTGACCTGGGCGCGTGTGCGTGCGTGTGTGTGTGTATGTGTGTGTGTGTGTGCGCGTGTGTGTTTGTGCGACGACGTGCGTGTGGGAGGGAGGGAGAGGAGGCTGACCGTTGTCCTTGGCGCGCTGCATCACGCAGAACTCCTTGCAAGACCTCGCGTGCGCACGTCGCGTCATATGCCATCATTGTCGCACAGTGATTTCTTTTTCGGCTCAACACAGCCATTTGGCTGTTTGTCGGCTGTACTTTGACCTTGCACACAGCTCAACCCATCTAGTGGATTGTAAGTCTGACAAGCTCGCCAGAAAGAACATGGCAACAGCTTTCAAATTACCTATGTATGAGGAAAAACGGTCATCGGGAGGTCAACGGGAGGTCAACGCGGTCAAAGCAAAATCCGGCTGTGGAATAATTAATTAATAATCCTGAAAAGGAAATCACTGCTGTCGCATCATGAATGACCCGGCGCGAGCATCATATGAATGGCGCGCGCGCCGCGCGACTGGCACGCGCGTCACGAATGGCATGGCAACTTGCGATGTGGCTGGCACGCGCGTCACGCCGCAACAAACGGGCACACACACACACCTTGGCGAGCGACTCGTTTTTCCCGACCCCCCGCTGTGCGCGCACCCCCCCACCCACCCATACACACCTCCTTCCCCCCCCCCCCCCCACTCGCACACCCACCTTGTCGAGCGACTCGTATTTCCCGACCTCTCGCAGCGCGCTGGGGATCGAGTCAGGCACTGGGCAGTCCTCGTCCCACGTGCGTGGGCCAGAGTCACACAGCGCCGCCTGTGTGTGTGTGTGTGTGTCAGTGGTGCGGAAAGCCGTGGCGCGTCACACAGGGAGGGTCGTTTGTCGTTGTTCAAGATAGGTCAAGGGGTTGAGGGGTTAAAGGGTAAGGCACAAGGCAGTCTTCGTTCCACGTGCGTGGGCCAGAGTCGCACAGCGCCGCCTGTGTGTCTGTGCGTGTGTGTGTGCGTGCGTGTGGGGAAGGGGGGGGGGTTAACAGTCAATCAAAAGCATTTGATGGCGTGCGTGCTTGCGTGTGTGTGTGTGTGTGTGCTCGGGCGCACACACACACACACACCTGCAGCTCGTGTGCCGTGATATGTACACACACATGTCTCTGTCTTCAGACTTTCAGTAGTGTTCGTTTGATTTCAGTCACGCGTGACCACGGAGGTCACGGCTCGGGGCAGAGCCACACCTCCAACGGCCGCAGATGGTGATCATGCCAAAACAGGCTTGTGAAATCACCATCCACGACCAATGTCGAGCGGTCGGACTCTGCAGCTAAGCACCATTCTCCTTAACTGTCCAACTGAAAAACATAACGTAGAAGTCCAACTCCAGAACAGAAAGTAGAAGTCCAACTCAAGTACAACAGAACGTAGAAGTCCTCGAAAAGCACAATGTAGACCACCTTTCAGCAGGGTGGGTGGGTGGTATCCAAAAGGCTGCTAAAGGAACGTGACGCCGCAAACTGACTGAGAAAAGGAGCGGTGCTAGCGATCCAAGAAGACGGATAGGAATCTTGGGGTGCCAGCACCATAAGAGGCTTCTGTAAATCTCACGTCACACATGGAAAGTCTCATTTACAGAAACTCCAGTTTTCTATCCACCTAGGAGTTCAATAGAAAACCATTGTAGCTTCGTGCTGTCCATCCCGGTGGCACGCGGCGCCAACTGGTTCCTCGCGGGCGGTGGCAGGCGGATGGATGAAGAGGCGGCGACGGCGGCGGCGGCGGAGCGGATCGCTGCAGCTGCCGAGGACGGCACCAGCCTGCCCGTCCGCCTGGCTACGGATGTCGTGCGCTTCCTCTACGGCGGCACCGGCCGGCGGGAGCCGGCTGATGGTGGCGTCGTGTCCGCGTCGCTCCTCAACGCCAAGCCTGCCGTCGGGGGCATCGGCGTGGAGCCACGCGGGGGCGGTGTGCTGCGTGTGCTCTTCACCGTGGCGTCTGACGCCGTGGCCGACACTGTCGTGCGCTGGCGCCACGAGCTGCGCCGCTGCGTGGACTCGACTGCAGTCTTCGACGTCCTCAGTGACCGCGAGGAGGCGCAGCACCAGGCGCTGTGGCCCGCTTTCCTCGCCGCCAAGGTTGCGGGGAAGCGGGCGCAGTTCCACCGCGCGCGCCTCGTCGTTGACGGCGAGCGGGTGCCTGCACCTGCTTGCTAGATGGCATTCCCTCTGGGGGTGTTTTTGAAGGGGAGGTGGCGCCACACGCGTGCGGTGGCGGGTGCGGTGTGGTCGCTGAGTAGAGTGCTGCGGCGGGTGTGCTACTAGCCCCGCTTCCGGTGGTCTGGGGGAGGGCTTTTTGGTCCCTTCATGGTTTTATACCTTGGGTCCGCCCTCTGGCCATTTGAGGGGCTGGGTGTGCAGCCTGCACAGTGGTGCTGCTTGCTTGGCGCCCGCCACCAAGTGTGGATGGCACTACCGTGGGCTACTTGTAGCTTGACCTTTTGTGGGCCTTGAGCCTTGTTTCTCTAAGTCCCACTGGAGCTTTGGAACCGTACGTGTGACCGCCAGAAGTGGATTGTAAAACTCTCATCATCATTGTAAAACTCTCATCATCACCACACACACACACCTGCAGCTCGTTTGCCGTGATCTTTCTGCTCCCATCATACTCGAGGATGTTGAACACACACACACACACACACACACACACACACACACACACACACACACACACACACACACCTGCAGCTCGTTCGCCGTGATCTCTCCGCTGCCATCATAGTCAAGGTCGTTGAACACACGCTCAACCCAGGTGTCCCACTGGGGGTTGGCTTGCACCTTGTGTATGTGTGTGTGTGTGTGTGTGTGTTTGTGTGCATGTGTGTGGGCGCCCCACTCTGTGGGCGCCCCACTCTGTGGGCCCGCGCAGTCATCGCCGCCGCCTACGTCGACCCCCCTTCACCCATGCCGCCGCCGATTCTCGCCGCCTCTCCTCCTCCGTACGTCCCCTGTCGTCGGGCTGCCAATTCAGCAGCCAGTCGACGCATGCATCCAGGAACTCAGTCCATCCGCACTCTCTCGCACGCCCTCCACATGGCAAAAAACACGTGACGCCCTACCGCACAGATTTCCCTCCCACCGCAGCTCTGCAGCTTCAGACAACGGAGCCCAGGTATCTCAGTGCCATCACCTCGACCGCCATGCGGCCGAGCCAGCGCTCAACTTGAGCTACCGAGTTCCTCCAGCCGCCACCGTCCCGCCCACCGCCCACTGCCCAGTCGTTCATTCGGCCCACGCCCCACCTCAAGAGACCCACCGCTTATCCCACTGCCGCCCCGTCGACCTCCATACACCCACATGCTCGTCACATGGAGTGCCCACATGTCACATGGAGGTGCCCGTCCCCATGCGCCCCATGCGCGCACATGCACCACATGCACCCCCCCCCTGCTACCAGCGCCTATGTATGCGCCACATGTGGCCGGGCCACAGTGTGGCTCCCTCCTCTCTCCCCTCTCCTCCCTCCCTTCTCCTGTCTTCCACCCCTCCATCCCCGTTGCACGCCACCCCATCTTGTGCCCCCCGCCCCTCCCTAACCCTTCCCCGCCCCTCCCCCTCTCCCTCCGATTACCCTCCCGCTGCCTCCCTCCCACTGCCTCCCACTTGCACGACTGCCGCTCTTCGGACACGACTTCGCTCTATGCCGGCGGCGCCATCACCTTCTTCCGGCTCACGCCGATGACTTTTGCGCCCACTCCGTCACATCCATCTCTTCAACTTCACACGCGACATCCAGTTCAGCTCACCACCGAGTGGATCATCTAAGCATGATTTCCACAACTGTGGAAGTCCTTCTGCCGACACCTAGTTTAAACTCAGTCGAGGCGGATTGACGAACACAGCCGTCAATGACCCGCCACTGCCCCTTTCCCCCACTGCTTTACGAATGAGGTTGTTCACCCTCTTGCTGGCGCACGGTTGGTTTCCCGCCTTGAAACGGAATCTCCTCAATTGATGACTAGAAACAGCCTATCTAGGTCTGCCGTGCAGAGTTCTCTGTAACAATATCTCTATCTAAAAACATCTCTCATGTGTGTGTGTGTGTGTGTGTGTGTGCATGTGTGCGTGTGCGGATGCGTGTGTGTATGCATGCATGTATGTGTGTGCGTGTGTAGAATGTGCGTGTGCGTGTGCGTGTGTGTATGTATGTCCTACCACCTACCAATTCGGCTTCCGGCCCGGCCGAGGCACCACCGCCCCCATCTTTACCCTACGCCGCCTCCAAGAGGAGTCTCACCGCGCCCAAGCCCCTCTTCACGTGGCTTACGTCGACCTCTCCAAGGCTTTTGACCGAGTCAACCACACCGCCCTCTGGCACACCCTCCTCCGTCGAGGCGTACACCCCGACCTCCTCTCCCGCCTCGAGAGCCTCTACTCTGGTGCCACCGCCAGAGTCCGTGTAGGCGGCGCCTACTCTGCCTCCTTTCCCCTCGAAGCTGGAGTCAAGCAAGGCTGCCCCCTCTCCCCCCTCCTCTTCAACATCTTCATCGACACCGTCATCCGATCCCTGATAGCCCAGCTCCCCAACGCAGGCATCCAAATCGGCTACGTGGTGAACGGCACTCTCCACACACCCCTCCCACGCCACGGTTTCGACTCTACCCTACCTCCTCTACGCGGACGACATAGCTCTGATGGCACTCGACATCGATGCCCTCAAAGACATGCTCGCCCGCCTCGACCAGATCTGCTCCGACCTCGCACTCGAGATCAACTACGCCAAGACCGTGCACCAAACCCTGGGTCACCCGTCTGCCCACACCGACACCCCAGCACCGATCTCCATCCCTTCCACTTCCTCCTCTAACCCCCACCTCGTCCACCCCACAGACAAGTTCAAATACCTCGGCGGTATTTATTCCACACCCGCAGCCCCCTCCCCCTCCGATGCACACCTTGTCTCCCACTCAGACGCCGGGATACTCGATGCCGAAATCTCACGCCGCATTGGCTCTGCCTGGTTTGCCTACAAACGCCTTACCCTACGGTTCTGGGACGCCCCCCCTGAAGTCATCTCTGACTCTACTAAGATCCGTCTGTACAATGCCTATGTTGTTTCCGCACTCCTTTATGGATGCCAAGCATGGACACTGAACAAAGCCCACATCCACCGCCTCGAGGTTACTCACAACCGATTCCTACGCCGCCTTAAGCGGATCCCCCACAACCTTTCCCCTTCCTCCCTCACACCTCCACCATCGAGATGCACGCCAAGGACCCACCCACAGCGCCCATCATCGACACCATCAACAAACACCGAGCTGCGTTCATCGGTCCCCTCATCCGCCACCTCCCCCCCTCTCCATCTCCTCAGCCCCTCCACCCTCCCCACCCCAGCCCCGCCATCTTCCCCTCCCCTCCCCCTCCCCAGCCCCTTCACCCTCCACACCCCATCTTCCCAGCCACCGCCGCACTTTTCATGTGCCGTCGACCGGACGCGGATGGCCTCCACGCGGGAGGGGCCATCACGTCGTACCGGCAAAATGCAGGTGACATTTTCACATCCCAACGGTTTCGAGACGCCGTCAAGAATCGCTTTGACCAGTTCAAACGAGAGCGAGCCAAGAACGCCGCGTACCCAGAGCTCACGCGCATCCTCGACAACCGAGTCCCACCCGGATGGCTCACCCTAGCGAGATTTCCACAGCTGTGGGAGTCCATATGCGGCGATCTGATTAAGGCGGGATAGAGGTTGCGACCACCACACAGCCTCAGAGAGAGTGAGAGTGATCACAGTCAGTTTAGTCAGCGTACAACACAGCGTACTTAGATGCAGTGCCTCAGAGGCAGCCCCCCCGCAGCAGAGTGGCATTATATCCCCTCATAGCGACGAGTGGTCTCCCGCTATTGACAGACGCCCTTTCGCCGACCTCTGGAACGATATCGCCGTTATCTTAGTAACGATCTGGAATGGAATGGAATGTATGTATGTGTGTGTGTGTGCATGTGTGTGTGGAGGGGGGAGGGGGCACACGCTCGACCGAGGTGTTCCACTCGGGGTTGACTTGTACCTGGTGTGTGTGTGTGTATGTGTGTGACACTGTGTGTGTGTGCGCGTGTATGTGTGTCAAACATGAGATCCAAGGGCGTTTTTGACTCCTTAAACGATTGCTGAGGTGTGTGCTTTAGTTAGCACAGCCATGATCTGTATCCAGGTTGCCTATGCGGTGGGAACTGTAACAAATCTCTCTGTCTGTGTGTGTTGGGTGGGTAACACGAGGTCACATGATGCGCGGCACGTGCATGCGCACGCACACACACACACACACACACACACTGTGTGACACACACACTGTGTGACACACACACACACACACACAGAAATAGAGACATTCGTTACAGTTCCCACCGCACGGGCAACCTGGATTATGGCTCATGCCTGTGCCAACTTAAGCACACACCTTGGCAATTGTTTCAGAAGTCGACCCCCCCCCCCCCCCACCCCCATCCCCACACCCCCACACACCTGCCGCCACCCGATGATGCACGCCATCCACTCCCAGTAGACAATCTCGCCGTCAGTTATGTGGAAGCAGGAGAGCAGCTGCGCGATTTCGTCGGGCGACAGGTCAAAGCGCCCACACTGGAGCAGCTGCGTGACTGCTTCAACCATGATCTTGCCGCTGCCTGCGTGTGTGTGTGTGTGTGTGTGTGTGTCTGTGTGTGTGTGTGTGTGCTTGTGTGTGTGTGATGAAGCGCCTCATGCTGGAGCAGCTGCGTGACTGCCATGACCATGATCTTGCCGCTGCCTGCATGTGTGTGTGCGTGTGTGTGTGCGTGTGTGTGCGTGTGTGCGTGTGTGTGCGTGTGTGTCTGTGTGTCGAAGCGCCCACACTGGAGCTGCTGCGTGACTGACATGATCAGAATCTTGCCGCTACATACATGCGAGTGTGTGTGTGTGTGCGTGCGTGTGTGCGTGTGTGTTTGTGTGTGTGTGCTCGTGTGTGCGTGTGAGCTTGCGTGTGTGTGTGTGTGTGTGTGTGTGTGTGTGTGTGCATATGTGTGTGTGTGTGTGTGTGTCGAAGCACCCATACTGGAGCAGCTGCGTGACTGACGCGACCATGACCTTGCTGCTGCCTGCGTGCGTGTGTGTGTGTGTCGAAGTGCCCACACTGGAGCAGCTGCGTGACGTGCTCACGATCTTGCCGCTGCCTGCGTGTGTGTGTGCGTGTGTGTGTGTGTCGAAGCGCCCGCCCTGGAGCAGCTGCGTGACTTGCCGCTGCCTGTGTGTGTGTGTGTGTGTGTGTGAACGTGTGCATGCCATGTGCGCGTGCATTCCATGTGCATGTGTGTGTGTGTGTGCACGTGTGCATGTGTGTGCGTGCGAGCAAGCGTGTGTGTGTGTGTGTGTGTGCGTGCAGGTGTGTGATTGCCCTACCCGACGGGTCTCCTATCTTGGCCATCTCTTGGCACTGCGCTTCATCCCCACCACCAACGCATATGCACACACACCGACGCACACATGCACGCGCGCACACACACAGACACACATGCACACACCCGACGGGTCCCCATCTGGGCTTGTCACGGCACCTCCATCGCTGGACCCATCATGATGAACGACACCCACACCCACACACTTACACACACACTCACACACACACACATGCACACCCCCGACGGGTGCCCCATCTTGGCCACCTCTAGGCATGGCGCCTCCATTGCTGGCTCCAGAACGATGAATGACACACACACAGGTACACACACACACACACACACGCACACACACACACGCACACGCACACACACACATGCATGCACGTACCCGACGGGTCCCCCATCTTTGCCGCCTCTCGACACGGAGCCTCCATTGCCGGCTCCAGCACCACGAACGACGCCATGACGCGAAGGGCGACTTGCTTGAGCTGGGGGTAGCCGGCGTAGCGCTGGGTGTGTGTGTGTGTGTGTGTGTGTGTGTTCGGTGGGAGTGTGGGGGAGTGTGTGTGTGTGTGTGTGTGTTCGGTCACTATTCGAAAGACATCCCAGTGCACGGGTCAGACCTCGTAACAATTGCCGGAATGTATTGCTGTTAGTAGTACAGGCATTGCCGGTGCATGCGGATGGCCTCATGCAACGCTTGGCTGGTTGGTTGGTTGGTTGTGTGTGTAGGGAGAAATGGGGCGGGGGCGGGGGTCGGGTTCAGGTTTGCGCGTTTAGGGTTTGGGTTTAGGTTTTGAAGGTGGGCATCAGGAGGGGGGTCTGTGCCATGGCGCAAAGCGCGACTTGCATGTGCTGGGGGTGGCCAGCGTAGCGCTGGGGGGGGGGTAGGGAAAAATGGGTAGGGGGCGGGTTCAGGTTTGCGCATTTCGGGTTTGTGTGTAGGTTTTAAAGGTGGGCATCAGGAGGGGGGAGAAGAGCGACGCCATGACGCGAAGCGCGACTTGCTTGAGCTGGGGGTGGCCGGCATAGCGCTGAAGGAGGGGAGGAAGAAGATGGCACCAGGCAGGTTGTGTGTGTGTGTGTGTGCGGGTGGTGGGCAGGGAGGCTCCATCGCAACGAACGGCGCCATGACGCGCAGCGCGACTTGCTTGAGCTGGGAGTGCCGGCGTAGCGCTGGGAGTGTGTGTGTGTGTGTGTGTGTGTAGCGAAAGATGGGGCGGGGGGCGGATGGCGGGTTCAGGTTTGAGCGTTTCGGGTTTGGGTTCAGGTTTTGAAGGCGGGCATCAGGAGGGGGGAGAATCAGAGCAAAGCCATGACGCACAGCGTGACTTGCTTGAGCTGGGGGTGGCCGGCAAAGCGCTGGGAGGGAGGGGGGAGGGTAGGGAGAAATGGCGCGGGGGGCGGGGGGCGGGTTCAGGTTTGGGTGTTTCGGGTTTGGGTCAAGGTTTTAAAGGTGGGCATCAGCAGGAGGGGGGTCTGTGCCATGGCGCACAGCGCGACTTGCATGAGCTGGTGCTGGGAGGGGGTGGGTGGGGAGAAATGGGCTGGTGGCGGGGTAGGGGGGGGGGTAGGATTGAGCATTTCGGGTTTAGGTTTAGGTTTTGAAGGTGGGCATCATGAGGGGGAGAAGAAATAACGACGCCATGACGCACAGCGCGACTTGCTTGAGCTAAGGGTGGCCGGTGTAACGCTGGGGGGGGGGGGGGGAAGAAGATGGCATCAGGCAGTTTGTGCATGTGTTTGTGTGTGTATGTGTGTGTGTGTGTGTGTGTGTGTGTGTGCGGGTGGTGGGCAGGGAGGCTCGATCACTACGAACGTCGCCATGGCGCGCAGCACGACTTGCTTCGTCTGAGGATAGCCAGAGCAGCGCTGAAGGGTGGGAGAAGGGGGCAGGAAGGGTAGGAGAAGAGGGGGTGGGAAAGGGGTCAGGAAGATTGGGCGCTTGTCAGGGGGGAGGGGGGAGCGAGGGAAGGCAGGAGGGAGAGAGAGGGGGGACGGAGGGGGAGGCCCTTCTTAGCACCCCCTTGACACACACACACACACACACACACACACACGCGCGAGCGTGTCAAGGGCACGAACCCGCGAGCCCCCCCCCCCCGCAAACACACACACACACACGGGCATGTCGCGCAGCATGGCGCGAAACCTGTGAGCTGCCCCCCCCCTCCCCCAGAACACACACACACACACACACACCTGCAGCCTCTGCACGAGCGTGTCCAGCAGCGCGAGCCCAGTGAGCTGCCGCCCGCTCGCGCTCCACTCCGCGCTCGAGTCGCGCCCCGGGCTACCGGCCGTGTTCTGCATGCGTGGAAGATGGATGGCGTTGTATGATAATCTGATGACGATGATGATGGATTTTACAGTTGTGTGTGACGCACCACACCTGCATGCGGAAGATGGAGATGTGCTGCATGTGCTGCATGCGCTCGAGTCGTGCCCCGGGCTGCCCGCCGTGTACTCAATGCGTGGAAGATGGATGGCGTTGAATGGAAATATGCATGCAGATGTTGAAGAGAACGTGCATCATACATGTGCTGCATGTGCTGCATGCGCTCAAGCCGAGCCCCCGGCTGCCAGCATGCGTGGGTGATGAATGGCTTTGGATGTAAATATGCGGAATATGGAGAGAAACTGCATCATGCATGTGCTGCATGTGCTGTTTTGTGTTGTTGTCATTGTCGTTGTCGCTGTTGCAGTTGTTATTGTTGTTGTTGTTGTTGTTGTTGCTGCTGTCGCTGCTGTCGCTACTGCTGTCGCTGCTGCTGTCGCTGCTGCTGTCGCTGCTGCTGCTGCTGCTGTTGTAATTGTTGTTGTTGTTGTTGGTTGTTGCAGCAGCTGCTGCTTTTGTTGCTGTGATATTGTTGTTGTTTCTGCTGCTTTTATGTTGCTGTGTTGTTATCCCTGCGGGGGAGAAAGATGGGACAAGAGAGACAGCAGCACTCTCCACACACGCGACAGCGCTGCGCTCGCGGCCGGGGAGCGACGAGACAAAGTCTTGTCAATCTTTGAACATTTCTTCGAATTTCGTCCGTCCCTTTTATCACCCCTTGCCGCACAACCACCGCACGCCCCCTGCAAACACCCACACACCTCAAGCAGTCATGGACGCGACAGCGCGGCGCTCGCGGTCGGGCGCTTTGTAGGGCCGCACTCTGAGGAGCGACGAGACAAATTATTTTCTTCGTGGTTTCTCCGTATTTCCTCCTCCCCCTTCCCACCGTTCTCCACACCCTCCCCCACACACTTACCTCCAGCAGCCACGGATGCGACAGCGTGGCAATTTTCTCCTCCCCTTTGCCACCCTTTTCTACACACTAACCTCCAGCAGCCACGGATGCGACAGCGCGGCGATCGCGGTCGGGCGCTTCAAAGGGCCGAGGTCAAGGAGCGACGAGACAAGTTCTTTGTTCTCATGGTCTCTTTGCATTTTTTCGTCCCCCTTCTCGCTCTTTTCCACACCCTCCTACGCACACTAACCTCCAGCAGCCACGGATGCGACAGCGCGGCGATCGCGGTTGGGCGCCCCCAAGGATTGCGGCCGAGGAGCGACTGGACAAAGTCATTTGCGCCGGGTGAGAGCGTGTTCCACGGTGGACGCGTGAAGTCGAGCTCGCCGAGCAAGATGCACCTGTTTGTTGCGTGCGTGTGTGTGAGTTTGTGCGTGTGTGTGTGTGTGTGTGTGTGTGTGTGCTTGCATGCGTGCGTGTATGCGTGCATGCATGCATGTGTGTGTGCGTGCGTGTTTGTTTGTGTGTGTGTGTGTGTGTGTGTTGTGAGAGCGTGCCCCACGGTGGACGTGTGAAGTCGAGCGCGCCGAGCAGAATGCACCTGCGTTTTGCATGTGTGTGTGCGTGGTCGTTTTTACAGTCTGCCGGGCGCCCATGTTGGGCTGTTAGACTTGCGTGCAAGAGTGTGTGTGAGTGTGTGTGTGTGTGTGTGCTCTCCGTCTCCCCACCCACCTGTTCATGTCGCGCGGCTCAAGCCGCCCCTTGCCAACTTTCAAGAGCAATGGCACTCGTACATGCCACAAAGTCAACACACACACACACACACAGACACAAACAAGCACGCACACGCACCTGTTGATGTCTCGCGGCTACAGCTGCCCCGCGCCCGTGCACACGGTAGAGAGCGACGGCACACAAGCAGGCCACAGGTCACAAAGTCAAACACACACACACACAAACACAAACACAAACACACACACACACAAGCAAGCACGCACACACACACACGCACCTGTTGATGTCTCACGGCTCCAGCTGCCTCGCGCCCGTGCCCACGGTACAGAGCGACGGCACACAATCAGGCCACAGGTCACACAGACACACACACACACACACACATTCCATTCCAGATCGCTACAAAGATAACGGCGATGCCGTTCCAGAGGTCTGCATAAGGGCAACACACACAAGGCAACACACATAAGGGCGACACACACGCACACACACACACACACACGCACACGCACCTGTTGATTTCTCGCGGTTCGAGCCGCCCCGCGCCTGTGCCAACGGTCGCGAGCGACGGCACGAGCAGCTCGTTGTCCTCGTTGACAAAAGGGAAGCGGCCCGTCAGGAGCTCGTATGCGACAATGCCGGTAGACCACAAGTCAGCCTGGGCACGTGCGCGCGTGTGTGTGTGTGTGTGTGTGGGGGGGGGGGCAGGTGTCCACGAAAGTGAAGCAGCCCGCTAGGAGCTCATTTGCGACAATGCCGGTGGACCACAAGTCAGCCTGGGCACGCTCATGTGTGTGTGTGCGAGTGTGTGTGTATGTGTGTGTGAGGGTGGGTATGCATGTGTGTGTGAGGGGGTGGGTGGGGCAGGTGTCCAAAAAAGGGAAGCAGACCGTCAGGAGCTCATATACCTCTGGCGCGACGCACAGGAAGCTTTTGCGAATCTCATTTATCAATACTCTAAAGTCTCTCTCACTCTCAAGTCTCAAGTGAGGTCTCAAGTCGCAGGTCTCAGCCTCAGTCTCCCCCACACCTTTGGTTCATAGCGCTGCCTGAGCACCCCTGGCACCTCTGAGCAACATACCGGAAGCTTGCCAGTCTCAGTCTCACTCTCGAGTCTCAATTCTCATTCGAATTCTCATTATTTCCCACACCTTTGTGTCGTAGTGCTGCTTGAGCACCTCTGGCGCGACGTACAGGAAGCTGCCCGCCTTCTCCTCCAGGTACTCACCCTCCTGTGTGTGTGTGTGTGCGTGTGTGTGTGCGTGTGTGTGTGTGTGTGCGTGTGTGTGTGCGTGTGTGTGTGTGTGCATGTGTGTGTGTGTGCGTGGGGCACACATGTGCAAATGGTCTGGGCACGCAGGGTGGGTGGGTTGGGGGCACAGCACAGGATGCTGCTCCCCTTCTCTTCCAGGTACTCACCCTCCTGTGCGTGTTTGTGTATGTGTGTGCGCGCGTGTGTGTGTGCGTCTGTATGTGTGTGTGACACACAGGTGCAAATGGTCTGGGCACGCGGGGTGGGTGGGTGGGGGGCACAGCACAGGATGCTGCGTGCTTGTCTTGTCCTCAAGGTACTCACCCTCGTGTGCGTGTGTGTGTGTGTGTGCGTGTGTGTGTGTGTGCGTGTGTGTGCGTGTGTGTGTGCGTGTATGTGTGTGTGTGTGTGTGTGTGATGACCAGAAACAGCCTATCTAAGTCTGCCGTGCAGACTCTGTAACGATCTCTCTCTCTGTGTGTGTGTGTGGTGGTGGGACACACACATGTGCATGGGATCAGGGCACGCAGGGCGGGGGGCGAACAGCACAGGATGCTGCGTGCGTGTCTTGTCCTCCAGGAACCCACCCTCCTGTGTGTGTGTGTGTGTGCGTGCGTGTGTGGTGGGACACACAGGTACATGGGATCAGGGCATGCAAGGTGGGGGGGGGGCAAACAGCATATGATGCTGCGTGCGTGTTTCCTCCAGGAACTCACCCTCATGTGTGTGTGTGTGTGTGTGTGTGTGTGTGTCATGACCAGAAACAGCCTATCAAGCTCTGCCGTGCAGAGTTCCCTGTAACGATCTCTCTCTCTCTCTCTCTCTCTCTGTGGTAGTGGGACACACATGTGCATGGGATCAGGGCACGCAGGGCGGGGGGCAAACAGCACAGCACGTGCACAGTGCACATAAACACCCCAGTACAAAACACGTGAGTACAGTGCAGTGCAGAACCCCTAGCTAGTGAACGAACACTAGTGCCTCTAATCAGAACCCCATTTTACCTGGCAGTACGCCGAGAGCCCAAAGTCAATCATCTTGAGCGGGTCGTTGTGACCCGCGTCCCGAGCGCAGACAATGCCCCCAGTGCAAAACGCCCGGTGCAAAACACCCCAGGGCAAAACACCCGAGTGCAAAACACCTGAATGCAGTGCAGTGCAGATAATGCAGCACAGTGCAAACACCCCAGTGCAAAACATACACGAGTGCAGTGCAGTGCAGAAACTCGGGTGCCCCAAGTCAGAAACTCCTCATCCCATGTTACCTGGCAGTACGCAGAGAGCCCGAAGTCGATCATCTTGAGCGGGTCGTTGTCACCAGGGCCAGCGAACAGAAAGTTGTCAGGCTTGATGTCGCTGGTGGGGCGCGTGTTTGGGGCGTGTTTGGTGGTGGTGGTGTGTGTGTGTATGTGTGTGTGCGCACACATGTGTGTGCGTGTGTGTGTTTGTGTGTGGTGATTGATCTCACAGTCGGTTGTGTGTGTATGTATGTATGTATGTATGTATGTATGTACCGTCCGTATTGTTTGCCTTCGCGGGGGAAGGGGGGAGTGTCGAAACTATAGTTGTTTAATGCTGTTGCGGGGGTCGTTTTTCGTCGTTTTTCGTCGTTTTGACGCCCCAAATTGCGATTTCCGACGATTTATATTAGTTTCTTAGCTTCGCGGGGGGGCAAAAACGACAATTATACGCAAAGGCTAACCGCCCGGACGGTATGTATCTATGTGTGTGTGTGTCTGTGGATGGGGGGGGGGCAGCGCACACTTCAGCACACGCGTCAGCACCGGCACAGCAACCTAGGTCGGGACTGCTTTTACCACCAGGTTTTGACACGATATGGCTGCCTTCCTGGTCGCGTGCTTTGACACACGCATGTCGTGCATGCTGATGATGGATGTTACAGTCAGGGACAACTCTAAAGGCGTATAAGACCGTGCTCGGCGCGTATGGCCCGAGCAGCTTACTGAGATGGCTGGCTGTTGGTGGTAGGGAACCCCAACTCTGTAAAGAGCATGGGCGCACCCCTAGGTCCCCTACCACAGCGGCAGCAAACGCTTGCTAAAGTAGGTGAGCGCATGTGGGGAAATGGAAACACGAGGCAGGTCCATCGCCAATCGCCAAAAGATACATTTTCCTGTGGGGAGAAAGGCCAAGACGTGGCCAAAAAGCATATCAAGCCGGGCCGCAACCTCTAACGTGTTAAGGGGTTTCCTAGCTGGGATTTCAACCAGCATACACAGGATTCTCAACCTGTTACCCTTAACCCGGCTCTGAGCAAAAGCTGACCTCTTGTTGTTGCACCGAACACGACATTGTACGTGTCGCGGGCCCCCCCCCCCTGCTGTAGGGGGGAGGCACAGGAGGGCTCGGTGAGAGGCACAACCCTAAGCCTAACTACCTGAAAAGGGGCTGGAGAAGGCGGTCAGTAGTGACCAACAGTGTGGGATTTGGTAATAGGTTAGAGACATCATGGTGGAGATTGCAGATTGGGGTCTGGCTTTGACAGCTGCCGGCCTATATTCCTGGGTGCGCACGCGTGCTTGCAAGCAAAGGTCTAGCCAATGCTAACATGGGCATCTGGCGGACTGTAAAAAATCGACCAGCATGCCTGCTGACCAGTCGCATTGTCACGCACCCCGAACGTTTAGGGTTTAAGGGTTTACGATGACGCCCTACTACAACACGGCTCTCATATAAGAGCCGCGTGGAGGTTTTGCAGCATTGCCCCCCTCCCCCCACGCCAGGTCTAATACGCCAGCATAGGTAGGCATCCGGCAGAATGTAAAATCGACCACGCTCACCGTATGATGATGCCCTTGGTGTGGCACTGTGACACGGTGCGTAGGATCTCGCGCAGCATGTACGCTGCCTGCGTGTGTGTGTGTGTGTGTGTGAAAGTCGGGGTTCTCCTTGACGATCAGATTCCGATGAGGAGACCGCCCGAACGGCGGTTTGCCGATACGGAATGGAAGGGCTGTGTGTGTGTGTGTGTGTGTGTAAGTGACGTCTAAAACCAGAGTGATTGTGGGAGAGCGACGAGCACAGTGAGTGTGAGGCATCATACAAACAGCCAGTCGCTCGCACGCATCTATGTGGCGACACCTGGTGCTCTGTGGAGGAGGGGACTTAGGGGGTTAACCCCTTCACCCTAAACTGCTAATCGAAACTGATGATGATGGATTTTACAGTCTGTGTGCCACCATTAACAATGTATAAGACATGTGTCGGCGCTAGCGCCCGACACCTCAACTCAGTTTCCGGCTGAAACTGGCTGGCTACCTGACCAGTAGGGGTGAGGGTTAACCCCCACATGCGCGCACGCACTGGGGGTCTAGACAGGGCACTAGGCCCCCAGATCCACCCTATACCACCCAGGTTGTGGCAGCAACACACTTCTCTGGGGAGGTAGGTGTGCACCTTGAATTTTAAAAGTAGGCCCACACACCTGTCGCTCTGTGAACCGCCGTGCCTTGACGCGCGCCCACAGCTTCCACACGCACACACACACACACACACACGCACGCAAGCACGCACACACACCTGTCGCTCTGTGCACCGCTGTGCCTTACCGCATGCCCGCAGCCTACACACACACACACACACACACGCAAGCATGCATGCACGCACACACACACACACGCACCCACCTGTCGCTCTGTGAACCGCCGTGCCTTGACGCGCGCCCACAGCTCCCCGCCGGAGCAAAGTTCCATGACCATCGAAACCGAGCGCTCGTCCTCGTAAACGGCGTACCTGTGAAAATGTATGAATGACGGGACGGGGGGTGAGGGGGGAGGAGGGGACGGGCAGGGGGTCAGGAATGGGGCGCAGCTGTCCGCCGGAACATGACCATAGACACGGAGGGTCTGTCCTCGCAAATGGAATAATCTGTGTAAACGAGGGAAGAAGAAGGGAGGGGAGGGGGGGAGGGAGGGAGGAGAAAACAGGCAGAGGGCCGGTGAGGGGGGCACAGCTCTCTGCCTGTGGAGAGCTCAGCTCCATTCGCATGGATCGCTTCATAGGTAAAAACAGCCCCCTTGTACACGGCACACCTCAAAGGGAGGGAGGGAGGCGGGGGCGGGAGGAAGGGACGAGGGGACAGGCAGAGGGTCGGGTAGGGGATCGCAGCTGTCCGCCGGAACATGACCGCAGGCACAGATTGCTCGTCTTTGTAGATGGAATTATCTGTGAAAATAGAGGAGAGAAGAAGGAGGGGACGCGTGCTTAAGGGTTACAATGGCAGATGCACTGTGTCTCACGCAAGCCCATACACGCACACTAACACGTGCGCGACGAGGCAGACCTTAAGCCGCATGTAGATGTCGACCCACCACCAGACACACACCCACACCCACACCCACACGCACACCCACACCCACATGCAAGCCAACATACGCACCCACATGTGCGCGATGCCGAGGCTGATCTTTAGGCGCGTGTAGATGTAGACCCACCACCAAACACATACATACATGCACGCACGCACACGCACACGCACACACACACACGCAAACACACACACATGCAAGCCACACACGCACCAACATGTGCGCGACGCCGAGGCAGACCTTCAGCCGCGTGTACATGTCGACTTCATGGCACACGCACGCACGCACGCACGCACGCACGCACGCACACACGTGCAAGGCAACACGCGCACCCACATGTGCGTGACGCCGAGGCATAACTTAAGCAGCGTGTTCATGTCGACCCACCACCACACACACACACACACACGCACTCACTCACACGTACACGCACACACACACACACATGCAAGCCAACACGCGCACCCACATGTGCGCGACGCCGAGGCAGAACTTTAGCCGCGAGTAGATGTCGACCTCGTGCCGCACGCGGCGCGCATACTTGAAGTCTAGGAAGCCGGCGGTGAACTTCTTGGCGACCGATTTAACGGCGTACTTCTGCGCTCAATTGACAAGCAAGCAAGCAAGCGCACCGTTGAGGTGGTGGTGATGGTGCGTTGGTTGTTTGGGTGGGGGCTTAAAGTCTAGGAAGGCGGCGGTGAACTTCTTGGCGACCGATCAAACAGCATTCTTCTGCGCTCAAGTGCGGCACGGGTTTGGGGGGTTGCGGGTTGTAGGGTTTGGGGGATTTTTGTTATGTCTCTGCTGGAAAGCCAATGAAACTGTAAGGGTTGCGGGGGGTGGGTGGGTGGGTGGGGGCTCTTCCCCCCTCTGTACATTTCTTGGCGTTCTTCTGCGCTCAAGCGGCACGCAAGTGCACAGTTGGGGTGGTGGGGATGAGACCTCAACACCTGTGTTGTAGTCGATGTAGCTGTCAGGCTTGGGGAGGGGGGGGGGCTCTTCCCCCCTCTGTTAATTTCTTGGCCACCGGTTTAATGGATTACTTCTGCACGCAAGTGGCACGCAGGTGCACAGTTGAGGTGGTGGTGATGGTGCATTGGTTGTTTGGGTGGGGGCTTGAAGTCTAGGCAGCCGGCGGAGAACTTCTTGGCGGCCGATTTTATGGCGTATTTCTGCGCTCCAGTGTGGCACGGGTCGAGGGGTTCAGAGTTGCAGGGATTGAGGAAGACGCCTCTGCTGGAAAGCCGATGTAACTGATAGGGTGGGGGATGGGGGGGGGCGGGGCGGCTCTTCTCCCCTGTATTAATTTCTTGGCCACTGATTTAATTTCGTACCTCTGCGCTCAAGTGGCACGCAGGTGCACAGTTGAGGTGGTGGGGATGAGACCTCACAACACCTGTGTGGTAGTCGATGTAACTGTCAGGCTTGGGGGGGAGGGTGTGTGGGAGGGGGCTCCTCCGCCCTCCGTTAATTCCTTGGCGACCATGCTGGAACGCATGTGCACAGTTGGGTTGATCGTCATCCTCCTCATCCTCATGGAGTGTCAGTCGTGTGTGACCCGCGCCGTGTATTTCGTGTGTGTGTGTTTGAATTTAAGTGTAGGACGCCGACGTAATTTCTTGGCCACCGATGAACCGGCGTACTTCTGCTCTCAAGTGGCACGCAAGGGCACAGTCGGGTCATCATCACCTTCATGGAGTTTCAGTCGTGTGTGACGCGTCACACATTTTGTGTGTGTGCTTTCAGTGTAGGATGCCGGCGTAACTTCTTGGCCACCGATGAACCGGCGTTCTTCTGCTCTCATGTCGGAGCGGGTTGAGGGACGGTTGAGAGGTTTCAAATTTGAGGGTCTGGGGCCTCCTCACCTGCTGGACAGACACACGCACACACACACACACACACACACACGCACCTGCTTGGTCACTTTGTTGATCGCTGTTCGCACGGTGCCAAACGACCCCTTGCCAATGGGCACGTCCCAGTCAAAGTGGTCCTCGAATCCGCTGGCGGTGGTGTTAGGCGGGGGCGTGTGTGTGTGTGTGTGTGTGCGCGTGTGTGCGTACGTGCGTGTGTGTGCATGTGTGTGTGTGCATGTGTGTGTGTGTGTGTGTGTGCGTTTGTGTGTGCGTACGTAATGGCCATGCGCGCACTGGCATGGCTGCATGCGCCAGTTGGGCTTTATCTGATCCTTGCTCACCGCGCAAAGCCAAACTCTTTCAACTTGTGCAGGCTGGATTCCTCGCTCACGGACGACAATGACGCGGCCACCGCCCTCGGCTGCACGCTCCTGGCAGAATGCTGCGCTCTTCCAGGGGCCGCATGTGGTTGTTGAAAGCTTGCGCCAGAAAACGCCATCGCCCTGG
This sequence comes from Chlamydomonas sp. UWO 241, assembly GCA_016618255.1. NCBI lineage: Eukaryota > Viridiplantae > Chlorophyta > Chlorophyceae > Chlamydomonadales > Chlamydomonadaceae > Chlamydomonas > Chlamydomonas priscui. The sequence continues at coordinate 47,831 of VFSX01000035.1, read as the reverse complement.
CCATCCCTGGGCGTCCCCCCCCCTCACGCACGGCGCAATGCGTGAAGTAAACTTGTAGTGTGTTGTGGCTGGTGCGTGTGCTACTGGTGTTGAGGACGCGCAACGTACGCACGCTGCCTATGCACCCCACACCCCAAAAGCGTGTGTGTGATATCATCCCCCGCTTGATCCCTTGCATTGCATTACTTGATCGACCGAACATGTCGTGGGGCCGGGCCTTCTGGCGCCTGGTAGAGGGCACATGGGCGCGCAACCTGGCCAACAACCTGTCCATGCCGCGCGAGCGCAGGCAGCAGCAGCACATGGACTATGAGAGAATGTTCACGCTGTGCCGGCTGCATGACATGCTCGTGGCCCAGGGCGGGCACCCAGTAGCACAGGCAGCTGTGCGTGCGGCGACGCTGCAGCAGACGAAGCAGCCTGCTGTCAATTTCACGGAGCTCGTGATTGAAGTGGGTCGCACACGCATGGCTACATGCATGCACCCGCATGCAGGCACCCCGGCGCGCACCGATGGGTGCCCCGTGCACGTGCCAGGACCGCACCCTGCCTCCTGACGAAGCGCATCGGCCGAGCCCGCCACAAAAGCTGGCGGCGCCACACACACACACACACACACACACACACACACACACACACGCCCCCCCACACACTTGCACTGCCTGCATCTGCACACCGATGCTCTCACTCTATGGTGCACCGCAGGCCAAGTCCACGCCGTTCCCCAAGCAGATGGCGTACGTTGATGCGCACGTGCGGGCGCAGCTGGTGGAGGTTGCACAGGTAAGGCTCCAGTGCCGCAGGCCCAGTGATCCCTACGCAAGCCGTATACCGCTCCAGGCCGGATGTTCCATCTCCCAGAAAACCACTCCACATCTGGCGGGAGAGGGCGTGGAGGGGTGCGTTGGAACGCTCTCGCTGACAGCAGCACGACGGCATGCGTTGCGTGAACAGCCGGTATGTAAACACATATTGCGCCTGGTATGAGCGGTGAAAGCTTCTCGAGCCGTTAATTTTTTATACTAAAATCCTTCCCAGGGGTCACTGCGCAGCCCTGGTCTGCACGCATCTAGATCGGGTTAAAACGGGTCCAGGCTTCGACTCCCGCCTGTTTCAGAACACACTGTTTTGAATAAGAGTCTCAAACAAACCGTCAAGCCCCCTGTCGCATGCATACGGTGTGCATTGGCCTCGGCCGTGGCCGCACGCACTTATATGACACGAGCACGAGCCAGAGCCACATGTCCTTGCAAGAGCTGCACTAGCACTAAGCCGCGCACGCACACACCCGCACACACACACACACAAGCACGTTAGGCGGCGCGCGTGCAGGCAAAGCATCCTATAAAACCTGACACTGCACGCTAATCTGGACCCCTTGCGCACAGGCGCTGCATGGCGCGCTGGGCGACGCACACACACATGAGACACCACACAAGCCATCAGCAGCATCAGCAGCATCAGCATCAGCAGCACTATCACAAAGGGAGCACCGAAACCACTTTTCACAAAGGGATCAAAAGGGACCTAGGTCAGTCATAGAGCTCGGGCCCTTATGACCTCGTTTGTGACAACCATTAGCAGCATCGCCATCATCAAGGTGGAACTTCTGTGGTGCGTGCAGCATCATAGACGAGTGTCAAACCTGATGCAGTAATCCAGTTTCAGCCTGGGTGAAACTGAGTGAGAATGGTGTCGGGCGCTAGCGCCGACACAGGTCGTATACATCATTACTGGTGTCACACAGACTGTAATATCCATCATCACCATTCCAATCTGGATCCCTTGTGCGTAGGCGCTGCATGGCGCGCTGGGGGCCGCGGGGGACGCTGCGGGGTCGGCGTCGCGGTTGGAGGCGGCGGCTGACGCGGCGTATAAGGCGAAGAAGGGAGGCGGCAGCAGGTGTGCCGCCTCCTTGTCGCCCCTGTCTCCCTGCGACTCGTCGTATGCATGTACGCACACACATTTACACGCACACACAGAGACACACACACATACAGCGACACACACACACACACACACACGCACGCACGCGTGCACGCACGCACGCACGCACGCTCGCATGCACGCACGCACACACACACACACACACACACACACACACACGCAGCAGCAGCAAAGCGGGCAGCAGCGTGGGCAGCAGCGGTGGCGGCGGCAGCGGCAGCTCCCCACACCTACAGGTGACTCAATCGAAACCCTTACCATATGCTAGTTTTGAGTCTTCTATCTTTCTTTGTCTCCCTGTTTCTCGCTCTCCCTCTCTTTTCTTTCTCTACCACACACACGCACACTGTGCATCCTGCCCGAAGGACGGGATGCACACACTTTCCCAACCCTCCTCCTCCCACCGCACAAAAAGCAGCAGCGGCGGCGGTGGCCAGGGTTTCGGGTGGCCTTGGGCCACTCTCAAAACCACTGTAGCAACTGAGTAGGCAAAAGGAATTAGTAGTATCGGACGACCCTCTGACATTACAAGTATACAGCATATATACATGTAAGGCGAGTAGTATGCTACAGCTCGGACCTCTCGCGTCTGCTGCTCGCTGCCACACGCGTTGCTGGGATGTCCACATGCATTCTTTCTGTCTGTCTGTCTCTGTCTGTCTGTCTGTCTGTCTGTCTGTCTGTCTGTCTGTCTGTCTGTCTGTCTGTCTGTCTGTCTGTCTGTCTGTCGTTCTGTCTGTCTGTCTGTCTGTCTGTCTGTCTGTCTGTCTGTCTGTCTGTCTGTCTGTCTGTCTGTCTGTCTGTCTGTCTGTCTGTCTGTCTGTCTGTCTGTCTGTCTGTCTGTCTGTCTGTCTGTCTGTCTGTCTGTCTGTCCGTCCGTCTGTCGT
>VFSX01000035.1:0-40000 GCA_016618255.1 Chlamydomonas sp. UWO 241 | reverse complement strand
GCCAAACTTGAAAATCACGAAAACACCAAAACGACATGCTGGTCGAAACCGTCACATGGGACGCCCAGCCACTGGTGCATGCATGCGAGGCCCCTACAATGGATCGCCAGTGTGTCGAGTGTGCATGGAGGGCGTTGGGAGGCGCCATGTGGTGCGCGTTGGTGTCGGTTGTAGCCGATAACTTGCGCCTGATGTCGCCCCTCGCGCCCCTTGTGCAACGCCGACTTACCGCGGTCGGCAAACGTGGTCACAATTACCGTTCACGTGGGAGGTTAGTTCCCCGACCCCGCAAACACACGCATGCACACACACACATGTGTGTGCACACGCCAGCAATGTAATAGCCTACATGGGCGTCAGAATACTGTTCAATCAGGGCCACACGCACACACGCACACGCACGCACACACACATGTACACACCCTCCCACCCACCCACTCACATGTACACACACACACACACATATATATGCAACACACACATGCAGGCACGCACGGGCGAACCCGCGTGGCTTCGCGCGTACGTGCCATGTGCACCGTGGGTTGAGGACGTTGGCTTGGAGGTGGAGGACGAGGGAGGGGAAGACGAAGAGGTGAGGGGGGGAGTCAAAGAGGTGGAGGGGGGGGGGGGGGGGGGGGGAGGGGAAGACGAAGAGGCAATGGGTGGGGGGGGGGGCATTTTCAAGGAGGTGGAGGATGGTAGGGGGGGGATACGAAGGTGAGATGGGACGCGGAGGGCCAGGCGGGGGGGGGGGGAGGGAAGTTGAAGACAAAAAGCTAGGGTGGTGAGGGGGGAGGTGTGATTGTGGCAGGGGCGAGGGGGGAGGAGGAGGTAGCAGGGAAGAGGGAGGGGCCGACGAGGAGAGGAGGTAACAGCGCGGAGCAGCTGGGAGGAGGTGAGGGGGGAAGCTGGCCGCGACCCTGAGCCACCCGCGAACGCCTGAACACAGGCGCTGCCATCGGCAACTGCCTTCAATGGCTCACGGAGGCGTTTTTTTTCCATGGCGATTTATGCGGTGGATCTGGGGGCCTAGTGCCCTGTCTAGGTCCAGTGCGTGCGCGCATGTGGGGGTTACTTCATCCCTACCAGGTAGCCAGCAAACTCAGTTTCATCCTGAGACTGAGTTTTAGGTGTCGGGCGCTAGCGTCGACACAGGTCTAATACATCGTTACTGGTGTCACAAACAGACTGTAAAATCCATCATCATCATGCGGTCACCTCCCACGGTGAACCACCGTGGGACTGCTGCGACTCGTAAGGGTAGGCACGGGGTGGTGAGGGTTCATTCCTCAGTTTCCTGACGCACCGGTATGTGCTCACCTCTGAGAGTGTGAGTCTATGGGGAGATGAGCTGTAAAAAAGACGAAACTCCGCAACCTTGCCACAGGCGTGCCCCTTGGCCCAAAACCTGCCCTAGGCCCCAAACCTAAAACCTCGCGCATGTGTCGCAGGGCCGAAGCCCTTAAACCTGAACCCTAAAGCCTTGACCCTCAACCCCGCTATCCTCAGACCCGTTATCCTCAAACCGTCAACTGCGTGCACACTTCTTGCGTCATCGCAGCAAAACTCCAAAACTTCGCCACAGGCGCGCCCCTTCACCGTTAAGCGTTAACCCTGAACCCTAAGCCTACTAAGACCTCCAACCCCAAACCCATCCCGCAGATGTCGCAGGGCCGAAACCAAGCCCTTCACCCTAAACCCAGGGCCCACAACTCAGGACCTTGACCGTAAGCCTACTTGGGCCTCAGGTTTTACAGGTTGCACATGTGCGCGCACGGAGGACCCCTAGGCGTGATTTAGGGCCTAGACTACACGTCTAGGGGGGGGCTCTACTAGCTAGGAGAGCCCGCAAGGCCACACAGCGCGCCAGCCTACCACCTAGGGCCTCAAATGGGCCACAACCCGAAGCCCTCGCCCCTGAACCCTCTGTCACTCTGTCACTCTCTCTCTGTCACTCTGTTGGGTTCAGGTTGCAACACGTTCCACCCCTTATCCCCCCATCCCCCCAAAACCTGAGCCCTCAACCCTTTACCCTCAGCCCTAAACCCTGTCAGGAACGGGCTCTCCACCGTTCCATGAGTCGTCACATGCACTGTCGTGCACTCCCCAGACCACTTCTCTCATTCTGTGGGAGCCACATAGTCCACACTCCTCTGCACTACTATGGCTGTCCCGTCAGCACATCCGTGTGTTCCTGACAAACCCGCGACCCCAAACGCACCCGTAGGTGTCGCAGGGCGACGCGCTGCGCAAGGAGCTGGTGCCCGGTGGGTGTGCAGTGGGCAGTCGTTTTGTTTTGGGCTCCCGGGCGCCATAAGGAGCCATTGGGCTACTGATGATCCCATCAGATAGAGCTCAACCAACCAATTTGCTTGGTGGTCTGACGATCTCATCAGACAGATCTCGTCAATAGCTTAAAAATTACCTATATGTGATGGACAACGGTCAACGCCAAGGCAGGGGTCAAGGCGGTCAACGGGACGTTGGTCCGCGCGCTGGCTCCCAGAAAACAAATAAAAAACTGGAAAAAAAATCACTGGCAGTGGGTCCCCTGGAAGCAGTGATTTCCGTTTTGGCTCCACACAGCCATTTGGCTGTATTCCGGCAGCACTTTGACCTTCAACACAGCTCAACCCATCCAGTGGATTGTGATTCTGACACGCCCGCGAGACAGAACTCGTCAGAAGCTTTGAAATTGTCTGCATCTGAGGACAAATGGTCAACGGGATATCAATGGTCAACGCGGTCAAAGCAATCCAGCTGTGGAATAATCGATTAAAAATCCTGAGAAGAAATCACTGCCTGGAAGCAGTCAGGGTCTGTTTTGGAGGCGTCGCATAATAGCTCTCTGTTTTGCTCTAGCACTACACGTCGGCAGGCTAAAAAGGCCAGCTGGCGGCTACCGCCCCTCACAAGTGATTGTTAATGCCAGAACTTGACTTGGATCTGTGCGGTGGTGCTAGGACTAGCAGGTAGTCTTCGCTCACAGTCCCCACGCTTCGACCCCCTGTACTGGGTGTGGGGTCTCCCCCCACTGGCGAGCGCTCAAACACATACGTGCCCACTATCTCCGCGAGTTTGTGCGCGCGGGACGCTGCTGGGGGTGCAGGCGGTGGATCCGCGTGACGTTTTGAAAAATGGTGGCCCCGCTGCCGGGGTATAGGGCTCCGCAGCGCATGCGGGGTGACACATGGCGGTGTATAGCTGTACATTGAGTAGAACTGCCCAGGGGAGCGCGAACATGTTGCGGAGTGGCTGTAAAGGCCGGCGGAGGGGAGACCCTCCAATGGGTCGGCAGCGGCCCAGCCGCAGCGCATGGGCTGCGCTCGGGGGCATTACAGTAACAGTAACACGGGGTTTCCAGCTAAGCAGGCTACTCTTCTACTAGAGACATCCGCCGACACTCCGGCACACTTAAGTACTAGAGTACCGCCGGCTCCCGGCCGATAGACTACCGCTGCCGCCGGCTAGACTACCCCAAACAGCGGTCTCTGACATGTCTGGCAAGGAGCATATAGGAGAGGACCTTCCTCAGGGTCACAGTAGTGGCCTTGTGGCCAGTCAAGCCGGCAGAGCCGACTGGCGCTGACTGGAACGGTCCCCGCCTGGCAGTGCATGGCTGTCCAGCTCTCGTTTGCATGGGGCTCAGCCGGCGCCCCATGCCTCATGCATGGCCAGGTCCCACCCTCCAGGGGTGCATGGACGACAGAGTTGTCATGGAGGCTGCCTGAAGACCTTCCAACGCCAGTCACCGGCAGACAAGCAACCCCGAGGATGAGCGCGGTGACGAACGCTGCGATTGGTGAAGCGGATTTACTCTGTGTTGCCTCGGCGGTCGCCACCGCTGAAGCCGTGATGGTAGCCCGCCTCCACGGGCAGCCATCTTGACCAATGTCCAGCATGCATTGACGGGCGCCAGCTCCTCCGCTCGTCGATCAACTCGTCGAGATCGGTGCCGCATGGCGTCCTGCATGGGGGGAGGATAAGGGCCGTCTCCCAGCACGGGCCGCGGCAGCGCCGCGGCTACTCGCCAAGCCATGGCAGCGCCGGGCAAGCCGCTCCTGAAGTGTTCCACCGAGGGGCAGTCTAGCAGGAGCCGAGCCAGTCGTATTTTACCCCGCTCGTCAGCGGCACGGAGATCCTCGTCACCAGCAGCGCCGCATTGCTGGGTCCAGGGCTCGGCGACGAGAACGCGCCTCCGTTAATCGAGCCCCATGCATACACAGAAACCCACCTAAAACCCAGTTGCACGACCGCGACGCATCTATATGCGTCAAGACGCGATTCCATGCGCGTGAACACGTGGCGTTGCGTGTGCGGGCTTAACGCGCTCCAGGGTCACTCTGCAGACGTGCCCTGCCGATTTGACCGAATTCCGTGGCTCTGGGCGCGGCCGCCAGGTCGAGAAACCCAACTGTCACGCCTCACACTTTTCGAGTCGGTTCTCTTGGCGTCCTTTGGAATAGGATAGTGTGGTCAAAATCCGGCGACAGCCCCTGTATATATTCCACTAGCCGCTATCCAAAGGATGTGGTGATTGAAGGTGGTAACGGTCATCGCCCTGGAATCGGGAGATTGTGGTCTTCGCTGGATAGCCGATGTTGCTGTGATTGCGCCTCGCGCGCATGCAGTGTGGTGCAATGTGCGTTGTGTACGCGCTTGCTTGGCTTGTGCGCACGGGCAGCTGATTCGAATTCCGGTTTGATCCTATCCGAACGGGTCTGATCTGATCGGCCACAAAGGTGCCGTCTTTGTGCCCCAGCGTCACTTATAGTGCAGTGTGTTCGATTTGACAGTCTGTCAGACGCGTATGTGTGAGACGCTGCTGACTGAGTGCGCATGCGTTTGTTTTGTATGCACGGGCAGTTTATGCATGGGCTGTTTATCCGATCCGATCCGGTCCGGACCGATCCGATTCGACCTGATATGATCTGACCCGTTTGTCCCCTCCTCTTTCCTGCCCTCTGCCTAAGATTTTCATGTCACTCTATCACTGTCACTCTGTCACTCTGTCGGGTTTTAGGTTTTGTGCTGACTGAGTGTGCATGCGTTTGTTTCGTATGCACGGGCAGCTTATGCGATCCGGTCTGGACCGATCCGATCCGAATTGATATAATCTGACCGGTTTGTCCCCTCCTCTTTCCTGTCCTCCGCCTAAGATTTCCATGTCACTCTATCAATCTATCACTCTATCACTCTGTCACTCTGTCAGGTTTTAGGTTTTCTGTAACACATTCCCCTGCCCCCCAATTCAACCTCATCCGATCCGACCCGTGCATGTGTGCGTGTCCTCGCAGGTGGCGCTGCGTCGACCGTGCGCGGCCTCGCTCTTGTCGCCACCCGCACACTGCACGACGGAGAGGAGCTGCTGCAGGTGTGTGTGTGTGTGTGTGTGTGTGTGTGTGTGTGTGTGTGTGTGTGTGTGCCGCAACGGAGTCCCCCCCCCGCACTTGCACCGCCCACACAACTCCCCTCAACCCGCCCACACACGGCCCCCTCCATTTCCCGCCCGTGCAGAACTACCGCCTCAACCCGCGCGGCCCGCAGCCATCTTGGTACACGCCGGTCGACCCCGACGAGGATGCGCGCCGCTGGGCCCGGCTGCCGCTTATTAACATGATGGCGCCGCCGCGATATGCGGTCAAACCGTAGAAGGGCGCGGACGGATTGCTGACTGTTAGAGAGACCGGCTGGACTCGGCATAGTTGATGATGATGGATGTTACAGTCAGGGACACCTCTAAAGGCGTATAAGACCGTGCTCGGCGCGTATGGCCCGAGCACCTTACTGAGATGGCTGGCTGTTGGTGGAAGGGAACCCCAACTCTGTAAAGAGCGTGGGCGCACCCCTAGGTCCCCTACCGCAGCGACAGCAAACGCTTGTTGAAGAACGCATGTGGGGAAACGGAAACGCGAGGCAGGTAAATCGCAATCGCCAAATAGGTGTGTTCCTTGAATTTATACTATGTGACTGCGCAGGCCGCAGGTGTGCCTTATGCTAGTCCCCGCCGCCGCCGTGCCCGCAGCAATCTGCATGCAGGCTCCCTTCCAGCAGCCGCAGGCTCCGCAACAATAGCTCCAGTAGCTCCGCTCCAATTGCATCGTCAACTCCCCAACGAATCAACGCTGTGCTGGCGCGAGGCCCGGCCCCTGTGCTGTGCTGGCGCGAGGCCCGGCCCGCACCCTCCGCTGTGCTGGCGCGAGGCCCGGCCCCTGTGCTGTGCTGGCGCGAGGCCCGGCCGCACCCTGTGCTGTGCTGGCGCGAGGCCCGGCCCGCACCCTGTGCTGTGCTGGCGCGAGGCCCGGCCCCTGTGCTGTGCTGGCGCGAGGCCCGGCCCGCACCTACCGCTGCGCTGGCGCAAGGCCCGGCCCCTGTGCTGTGCTGGCGCGAGGCCCGGCCCGCACCCTGTGCTGTGCTGGCGCGAGGCCCGGCCCCTGTGCTGTGCTGGCGCGAGGCCCGGCCCGCACCCTCCGCTGTGCTGGCGCGAGGCCCGGCCCCTGTGCTGTGCTGGCGCGCGGCCCGGCCCGCGCCCTGTGCTGTGCTGGCGCGCGGCCCGGCCCGCGCCCTGTGCTGTGCTGGCGCGAGGCCCGGCCCGCACCCTCCGCTGTGCTGGCGCGAGGCCCGGCCCCTGTGCTGTGCTGGCGCGAGGCCCGGCCCGCACCCTGTGCTGTGCTGGTGCGAGGCCCGGCCCCTGTGCTGTGCTGGCGCGAGGCCCGGCCCCTGTGCTGTGCTGGCGCGAGGCCCGGCCCGCACCCTCCGCTGTGCTGGCGCGAGGCCCGGTCCCTGTGCTGTGCTGGCGCGAGGCCCGGCCCGCACCCTCCGCTGTGCTGGCGCGAGCCCGGCCCCTGTGCTGTGCTGGCGCGAGGCCCGGCCCGCACCCTCCGCTGTGCTGGCGCGAGGCCCGGCCCCTGTGCTGTGCTGGCGCGAGGCCCGGCCCGCACCCTCCGCTGTGCTGGTGCGAGGCCCGGCCCCTGTGTTGTGCTGGCGCGAGGCCCGGCCCGCAACCTCCGCTGTGCTGGCGCGAGGCCCGGCCCCTGTGCTGTGCTGGCGCGAGGCCCGGCCCGCACCCTCCGCTGTGCTGGCGCGGGGCCCGGCCCCTGTGCTGTGCTGGCGCGAGGCCCGGCCCGCACCCTGTGCTGTGCTGGCGCGAGGCCCGGCCCCTGTGCTGTGCTGGCGCGAGGCCCGGCCCGCACCCTCCGCTGTGCTGGCGCGAGGCCCGGCCCCTGTGCTGTGCTTGCGCGAGGCTCGGCCCGCACCCTGTGCTGTGCTGGCGCGAGGCCCGGCCCCTGTGCTGTGCTGGCGCGAGGCCCGGCCCCAGTGCTGTGCTGGCGCGAGGCCCGGCCCGCACGCTGTGCTGTGCTGGCGCGAGGCCCGGCCCCTGTGCTGTGCTGGCGCGAGGCCCGGCCCGCACCCTGTGCTGTGCTGGCGCGAAGCCCGGCCCCTGTGCTGTGCTGGCGCGAGGCCCGGCCCGCACCCTCCGCTGTGCTGGCGCGAGGCCACCCTGTACTGTGCTGGCGCGCGGCCCGCACCCCCGCTGCGCTCCATGCATGCGCAACGCTCTTTCCTCCATGCACGTCGCCCATGCGACTCGTCAGCAAATCTCCCCCACCCGCGCTGTCTCACCATGGGCATGCTGCCCATACTGCCGCCCTCGTTGCATTCCTGGCCATCTGCTCTGCATGCATGGCCGTCAGGGCCGTCATGGTGGCGGCTGTTCCCCCCGGTGTCCGCATGCCCCCGCCTGACGCCGCCCCCGATAGCGCTCCCCAGACCGTTGCATGGTCGGGGGTGCAGCGCGCACGGGGGTTGGGGGTTCGGGCACCACGATGGCGGCTGCCTTCTCCGCTGTCGCTGTCGCTGTCGCCCCGCTGCTGTGCCTGGTGCTGGTCTGCGCATCAAACATTTCCCGCATATCTGCCCGCATGGCCTGCATCTCTCCCCGCATGGCCTGCATCCCTGCACGCATGGCCTCCATCTCTGCACGCATCCCCTTCACGAGATCCCCCCCCTCTCGCTGCCCTCTCCGCTGCCGCTGCCTCCCCGCTGCCTGGCTGCTGCCCGCCCGCTGCCTCGCCGCCGATCGGTCCGCTGTGGGCGGCGAGGGCGGCGGCTTTCCTGATGGACGCTCTTGTAGGCGGAGGCTGTCGCACCATCGCCATCGCTTGTTATTTAGAACTGAGCTGGTAGGGGTGCAGTCTGCACGGTCAAGGGCACGTTGTTCAACCGCAGCCAGGCAGTCTTGATGCACGGAACCAACCTGGCCAGACCCTTCCCATCGCCAGCCAAGACAGCCCACTACTTGCCCCCGCCAGCCGCTGCCTTGAGTGCGGTCGCAAGCTCATCCACTACGGGTGCGCCGCGGCTGCTGCCACCTGATGGCTTGCCGCCTGCAGGCGTGGTGGTGGTGGTGGGCGCGGTGAGAGTGATCGGTGGGAGGGAGGAAGCTAGGAGGAGGGGGAGGGCAGATTATTAAGGGGGGCTTATTATTATAGTTAGTGGCTATGCGGTTAAGACTTTGCAGAGATCCCAAGAGGGGGGATCTCTCGGGCGCATGATGCAGCGCAGCGCAGCAACGCGCAGCCTTCCCCTACAACAGCTGGAGCATTAGCGGCGATGGAGAGTCATGTATGGCCGGCCACGCATGCGCGCACTCCTTGCATAGATGTCAGGCGGAGGGTCTCTCTGACACATGTCGCAGCTAAGCACAGCCTCCAACTTCCATCAGCTTCATTTTGAGATTGAGCATCATCATCAGCTAGTACAGCGGCTCGCTGCAGGGAGTGTGACCCCCTAGCGGGCAGACAAGGGTGCCACACTCGCTCGCGGAACCCACAGCTGCTCAGCCTGGTGCCTCCACCCAGCAGTCCGTAATCCTACACCAGTACCTCCTTCAGCTTGGGCTCTACTCGTCTTCCGTTATCGGCACCGGCGGCGGTCTCGACTGCTGCGGCTCTGCTCGTCTTCCTTCTTCTAGATGCTGGCGGGGCGAGGGACCTTTGGCCCACGCCTTGTCGGAGGGCCCTGGGCTTCACGCGTGGGCTGCCCTGTGCGTGTTTGGCTGCTGTGGACTGCTCGGCGCGTTGGCGGGAGCGTCGAGCCGTTTAGAGTCCCTTTTCTTGCTCTAGTTTGTCTCCTTCTCTGACCCGGCCTAAGCCTGTCCTTTTTGTCACTCTGTCTCTCTGTCACTCGGTCGGGTTAAGGTTTCGTGTAAAACGTTCCTACCCTACAAAAAAAAACTTGTGGACTTGGGACTTGCGTGGTTTGCAAGTTCGCAATTTGGAGCTGTGGGCTTTTGTGAAGCGCGGTACTTCCACGCCGCAGTCCCTGCAAACGTCATCTGCAAACGCCATCTGCGAGCGGCAAGCTCAGCTCCCGACCAAAATTTTAAGTCTATTGTGCTGCGCAGGTTCTCGATTATGTGCCTCCAGAGGACAATCTGGGCAGTGCTTGGGTGGCGAGTAAATAATAATACGCCGCGCCGCAGGAATGAAGGCGATGCGTTGCGGCGCGATTGGGCGCAAACATCAAAGAGTTCGCGCCGGGTCGGTCTTGTCTCGCGCCGGGTCGCAGGAAATTCGGTGCTGCACTGCTTCGCGGGTGAGCGTGCCCAACAAAAATAATCAGACCCAAGCTCAGCTCCTGTCGGGAATTTCGAGTAGGTGGTGTTTTGCTGTGCGCAATGGAGCGCCTCCCGCGCAAAATCTGCTGTGCTGGCTCAGCTCTGGAACAATTGAATCGAGCCAGGTCGCAGGATTCCGGTGCTGCGCAGGTTCTCGATTATGTGCCTCCAGAGGACAATCTGGGCAGTGCTTGGGTGGCGAGTAAATAATAATACGCCGCGCCGCAGGAATGAAGGCGATGCGTTGCGGCGCGATTGGGCGCAAACATCAAAGAGTTCGCGCCGGGTCGGTCTTGTCTCGCGCCGGGTCGCAGGAAATTCGGTGCTGCACTGCTTCGCGGGTGAGCGTGCCCCAAAAAATAATCAGACCCGAGCTCAGCTCCTGCCGGGAATTTCGAGTAGGTGGTGCGTTGCTGTGCGCAACGGAGCGCCTCCAGTACACTTTTTTTCTTTCTTTCAGAGGCCAACGTTACACTCAAGCAACGCAGCCATGCCGAAACCTAAGGGACAGCAACAGTTTTTTTTCAGGGAGGAGCGTGTTACACGAAACCTTCACCCGACAGAGATACAGAGAGACAAGCCAAGGCCGAGGCCCGGACAAAAGACAGGGGACAGAAAGGACAGGCGGGCAAAGCAGAGACTAGTCAATGCGGAGAGGCGTTCATCAACAGGCGGCTCACGCCTGACCTGCTGTGGGGCTTCCCTTAAGGACACGCCTGTCATCCCGAGAAATCATAAACCAGCTCGATGCGCCAGCCACCGCAAAGCTGGAGCAGGAGCAGACGCGGAAGAGCTCGAAAAGCAGGACCGGGATCAGAAGCAGAAGAGGCTGGGACGACAGCCGAAGAACCGCCAGCGGCGTACGCCGGCGGCAGAGCAGGCCGAGAGAAGAGCGCCACACTCGAGCAACACCTGCGGCAGGCAGCAGCAAGAGCAGCAAGCAAGCAGCGGCGACAACGGCGGGCGACAACAGCAGCAGGCGCCACAGCTCCGCTGAGCCGACCCGCTCGTTGCCAAGGCCAAAGCCTCCCGTCCCCCAGCCGGGCGAGGCAACCCCAGCAGGCAGCAAACCAAACCCACCAGCCCCCTCCCTACCCCAACCGGCAACACAGGCGCTCACCTCAGGGCAGTGCGGGGCAATGCAGGGGGGAGTGCACCCACTAGGCTCGGGCTATATCCTGCAAGGGCGGGGGCGAGCCCCGCCCAGGCTGGAGGGGAAGACCTAAGACAAGGAGGGGAAGAGAGCTGGGGGGAGGGAGAAGGCAGAGCAGGGGGGGGGGGCTAACAGCAAGACTAGCCAACTAAGCAAAGGCCTAGCCGGTGCGGGGGGGAAGGCTGTGCGGGGGGGAGGGCGACCGGGTCGCCCACGCGCATGCGGTACTCTAGGTCTTCACCCCGAATCTGGCAGAACACGGGAGACGCGCCCCTCGCACACTCTTCAGCGAAAACCTCTAGGGAGAGCTTCACGTCCCGGCCTCGCCACCAGTCGGCACAGAAAACGCCGCTATCGAGAGTGCGTACGTCGCACTCCACTCGCCGCCAGTCGCGAGAGATGGACGCGACCAAGCACTCGGAGGCCATGCGAGCAGAGCGGTGGGCGAGGGCGTGGTGGTCCAGAGGCCTCAGGGTGAAGGCTTGAGGCGACGCGGCACCGTATGCGCCAAAGGGACCCGAGGGTAGCAACCCGAAGGCGGGTCCATATGCGTAGGAGCCAAGAGTCGGAGCCGCAGCTCGGCCACTTTGCGGTTCGGTCATCAGCCCGAAGGAACAAAGGGTCACGAGGCACCTCCTTGTTTGTGAGCGCGCGCCACGTGTCCACGAGCCACGTGATGACGGGCCTGGCTGCCGGGCAGTCGAGGAAGACGTGGGTGAGCTCCTCGACATGGCGCTTGCCCGCACAACACGGGAGCGGGCAGAAAGCCGAGCCCATATCGCCTCCTACTCTGCGCCGGACATGGTGAAGGAACGCGTTGCACCCAAGGGAGCCGTGTAGGATACGCCAGGCAGTGATGCGGAGCGGGCGGTGGATGGACCGGTCATCGATGCGCAGCCACACTTTCTTGAAGCCCGGGCGGGGCACAAGTCGAGAGGTAGGAGCTGGGGGCTGTGCAACAGCCTGCTGCAACGCCCGCTGATCCCTCTCAGCGGTGCCTGTGCGCTCCTCCTGCGGCGTGGCAATGTCGAGCCAGGATGGTGGACCAGAGCCGCTGGGGTCCGGGTTGTCGGGGTCGGTGACTCGCATGGCAGCCGAAGCCCGCCAGCAAGCCTCGATGCCTACAAGACCGCTTGCCCCAAGCAATTCATCGTCGACCCCCTCGAGAGGGATCTGGGCCGGATCAGGCGGGGGGGGGGAGTCTGCCCCTGCCAGGTCCACAGGGCTGGGTAGGCAGCACCGTCTTTGGCGTAGCCGGGCACCCGCAGGGGGGCCCGCCTTAGCAGTCGCTTTGAGCAGGCAGCGGCGCGACTCCTTGGCCGTCAGGTCGAGGAGGGAGATCCCCTCGTCGACCCCCCAGACCCTAGGGTCAATGGGGAGCACCGACCAAGCACCCATTAGGAACGCATCTTGGGGGACGTCACGCTCATCGGGGGGGAGGACCCGCTGCTCAGCACAGCGTGTTCAGCTGCGAAGAACGCGTGTTGAGGCTTGTCACGGGAGACGACAAGGGCAGCGCGGCCCGGGCCGGCCGGGACGAACGGGCGAGCCCCCCCGCGGCTCCAGACGGCCTGTGGGCAGTAGGTCCCACAGACCCGTGAAGGCCAGCGGGGGCAGGGGGCCGGGCGAGGGCCACGGACCAGAGTAGACCTGCTCTTGAGCGTCCGGAGCACTGAGGGCAGTCCACTACGTGGGTGGGTCGCTGGTCAGCACCACCATGGCGCGCCACGGCACGGGCAGCGACGCGCTGATAGCTGCAGCATCTGCCGCCTCCGTAGGTGCGAGGCCTAAGCGCAGGGCATCCTGGAGGTCTCAAAGCCGCAGCCAGGACAGGGCTCTGGGCGTGGTCAGGGCAGAAGCCAAGAATTCGCCGCTGATAGGGTTCCCGAACGTGAGCTCGTGCATGACTGAGTGGAACGACTGCGAGCCAGGCTCAACGATGCGGTGCACGCCAAGCTCGCGGAAAGCCAGCAGGGACTCACGGTAAGCCGAGGTGCGCACCGCGGCAAGATCACTCGCTGAGGGGTACGCGACCACCCAAGCCACCCCAGGGGGGCACAGCTGCCTTGGGAGCGGGCCCCGACAAGCTCTTGGAGGAAGAGGTCGCGCCACGGGTGGGCGCCAAACGTGCCCAGAGCCACCCACACCGCCTTGGCATGCATAGCGGTGAACGCAATGGTCAGGGAGGCCCATGCGGCGCATGACATGCACGAGCCAGCCGTGGTCAACGGAGTTGTACGCCTTGGTGAGGTCGCTCTGCAGCATCCAAGCCGGGAGGCCGAGCTCATCGAGGCTCCAAGGCCCTGGGCGTACCGCTTGTTGTCACTGATGTCGCGTCCAACGAGGAACGCGGACTGCGTGATGTCAATGAGGTACTCCAAGGGACGTTGCAAGCAGCAGGACATAAGGAGCATGGCAAGCTTAACGTCAGCATTGAGGAGGGTGAGCGGGCGGAAGCCCTTAAGTTAATCCTCGGGCTTTCCCGCTTTGTGGAGGAGGCAGATGGTGCCATCCAGCATGCGGGCCAGGGGCTCGGAGTCCCCTGTGGCCTGGAGGGCTGTGTTGAACAAGTGCTGGAGGACGGGGATGAGGCGCTCCTGGAACGCGTGGTAGAACTTGTAGGGCAAGCCGTCGCTGCCAGGAGCAGAGCCGCACCGGGCCCGATGGAGGGCCCAATCAAGCTCGTCGGGGGACACCAAGCCATCGCCGGCAGGGCCCTCACCAGCGGCAGCAGCCTCGCCCGTGAGGCAGCGGGGGAGGGATGAGAGGAGAGTCGCCTGGGCAACCGGGTTAGTGACCTGCTCCCGGAGCAGGCCGCAAGGGGAGTCTGAGCTGAAGAAGCGCTCGGCGTGGGACAGGCCGAGACCCACGGTCTGCATACTTGACAGGTCAGGAGTGTCAAGGGCATCTGACGGGGCCCGACCTGGACAGTTGAGAGCCTCGATGGCCTGGCGGGCACGCGTGACCTTGACCTGATTGTGGAAGTAGAAGGAGGAGGATTCCCCAAACAGGTGGTCAAGGACGTCAGCAGCCACGAGGGACTGGACTGCCAAATGCTGCCAAGCGTCAGCAACCGCAGCGGCTGAGACGCGTGCCGCTGCCCGGAGGGCGTCGGTGGGGGCGTTAGGGGCGGCGGCAGCCAGGTCCCCCGCAGCCGCAGCCGCAGCCGCGTTGGCAGCTGTGATGGCCTGCCGAGCAGACCGGAGGTGGTCGTGGTACAGGGAGCAAGCGTACACTCGGATGGAAACCTTGGCGGCGAGCCAAGCGGTGACCACCTCCCTAGCGTAGGTGGCAGACATGCCGGGAGCAAGGGCAGCCTCCAAGTACTCATCAAGAGCTGAGACTGCATCGGGCATGTTGAGGATGAGGAGGGGGGAGGTGGTTGCTGACTTATTGTATGGGACGGGTCCCCTCGGGGTGATAAGACAGGAGCTGAGCTCGGGTCTGATTATTTTTGTTGGGCACGCTCACCTGCGAAGCAGTGCAGCAACGAATTTCCTGCGACGCGGCGCGAGACGAGACCGACCCGGCGCAAACTCTTTGATGTTTGCGCCCAATCGCGCCGCAACGCATCGCCTTCATTCCTACGGCGCGGCGTATTTTTATTTACTCGCGACCCAAGCACTGCCCAGATTCTCCTCTGGAGGCGCGCAATCAAGAACCTAGGCAGCACCGGAATCCTGTGACTTGGCTCGTTTCAGTTTTTTCAGAGCCGAGGCAGCGCAGCAGATTTTGCGCAGGAGGCGCTCCGTTGCGCACAGCAAAGCACCCTCTACTCGAAATTACCCACAGGAGCTGAGCTCGGGTCTGATTATTTTTGTTGGGCACGCTGTTGGGCACACTCACCCGCGAAGCAGTGCAGCACCGAATTTCCTGCGACCTGGCGCGAGACGAGACCCGAGGGTGCGTACTGTAAACTGTAAACTGTAAACCTGCGGCGCGGCATATTTTTTATTTATTCGCGACCCACGCATTGCTTGAGTGTAGTGTTGGCCTCTGAAAACAAAAAAAAACCTGCCCAGATTCTACTCTGGAGGCAAATCCCAAGGCGATTTTGGCGTGATGGTCCTCACAATTTTTGGCGTGATGGTCCTCACGATTAGTCCTCTCTGTGCCCCTCCTTTTATTCCCCCCCACCTGCCCTCCGGCTCAAGCCGGTGGGCAGGTGGGAGGGGAGGGGAGGGCTGGCGGAGGAGTCCCTCCGCCAGCCCTCCCCATTCCCTGTGCCTTAGCCTCCCATCTGCCTTCCAGCTCCGCCCCCTACCCTTTTCCTCCCTCTCCCTGTTCTCCTCCTCTGCCTCTCGCCCCCGTCCCTCTTTATCCCTCTCCCTGTTCTTCTCCTCTGCCTCTCGCCCGCGTCTCAGCTTTCATGCCCGCCTCCCGGTTCTTCCACTTTTTCTATCCCTACCCCCTCCTCCCTTTCTCCTCTCCCCACTCTGGTCCGTCTCCCCTCGCTCTTCTCTGTTTGCTCGTCCCACGCTCCCCGGTCTTCACCTCCCACCCCCCCACCTTCTCTCCCACGCCTCCCTGCTTTCCCTGCCCTCTCCTCTTCTCCCGTGCTTCCCGCTCATCCTGCCTGTTTCACACTCCCTTCGCTGTTTTATTGGCGCCCCGCATCTCCTTGTTGATCTCTCTCCCCCCCATTCCTGCCTGCCCCTTCTCGCCCTACTTGCACGTCCCTCTCTGCTTAACTGACATGCCCCCCCTCCCTCTCCTTTCCTGCCCACTCCCTGCTTGTTCCCCTTCCCTGCCCTCCATCCCCTTCCCACCCCCCCCCCCCCCCCGTGCCCCTCCCTCCCTCCCCCTGCGCTCAGGTATTATTTCGTCATCGTTTGCTTCTGCGTCTCCCTCTCCCCTCGAGTCCTTTTCAGCTTTCTTCCTGTCGTTCCCTCATCGTTCCATCGTCCCACGTGCCTCGAGTTTCCTGACTTTCGTTCCCTCGTGTCCGTGTCCCTCATCCCTTCACCTGCCTTATCCTCGAGTCCCGTTCCTCCGAGTCCAAATTCCTTTAGTCCTGTCGGCTCTGGTGCTCTAGATGGATTGGCTTGCGTGTCACTGTGTTTTCAGGGGCCGCCACGGCTCCGGCTGTGCCTTCGGGAGTCTCCGTTGCAACACCAGGGTCTCTTGTTTCCTCTTTGTTTCCTGTGTTGCTGTCGCTTAGGTGTCGGCAAGGGGGGGGATGGTTCCACCTTTGGGCTAGTGGTTAACGATGTTATCTGCAATCCTGAAGGCTTCAGGTTCGATTCCTGGGTCGCTCACCTCCTGCCGCGTCCGCTGCTGCGATGCGTGTCGCTCCCTCTGGTGCGCCTCTTGCCTCGCCCTCTGGTGCGCCTCTGGCTGCGCCTCCTGCTGGGACCTCTGGTGCGCCTTTTGTTGTGTCGCCTGCTGCGCCATCTGGTGTGCTTCCTGCCGCGCCTCCAGCTGTGACGCCTGCTGCGCCTCCCGCTGCCTCAGCCTCCGAGGAAATTTGCCCGGTTTGTCTGGAGACTCTCTCTGCCAGGGAGGCGTGGTGCCTCACCACCCCCTGCAGGCACTCCTTCCACATGTACTGCCTCATGCGTGCGTGCCACACCATCCCGGCAGCTCGCTTCCCCATCTGCCGCACCTACCTCCTTGCCGCAGGTGCAAATGACCCCTTCACGGGCCACTCGGGTCCTTCCTTCCAGTTTGGACCTGTCTCCTCACCCCTGCCTCATGTGCTCTCTGCCGTGCAGCGCACTCCGCCTTACGCTCCCCCCCCTCTGTCCCCTCCCCCCCTCCTCTCCCGCACGATCTGCATCTGCCTGGTCTCCTGCCTGACGGCCCTCTCTTCGGCCCCGAGCCGCCCCCCCGCCTGCCCTGCCTGGTCCGCCGTCTGCCCTCCCTCCCCACCACCTCTTCTGCAGCCGCTCTCCCCGAGCGGCTCGGGCCCCGAGGCGCTCCCCCTGCCTCCTGAGTTTCCCGCCCTACATGGCCTCCCTCCGTTGGGACAGCCCCAGCTGGCCCCCTCATCGGGGGGGCGGGGCCCGGCGCGCCCTCCTCTCGGCAGCTTCGTCCTTCGATAGGCAATGGGCATCGAGCTTGGGACCGCCATGGGGGGCCCTGCTGGCCCCCGCAGCGTCCCCCTCCTGTCCCCTCTCCTGCCAGCTCGCCGTGGCATAGTTTTGGGGCAGGGGATGGGCACCGTGGGGGGGGCGTCACACGCCCTCCTCGCCTCGATTTCTGTCTCTCTTACGCTTTGGCCTGCTCTGCTAGCCTCAGGTACCACGGCGTCGGGCGGGCCCATCGTGGGCTCCGGCCAGTTCCCTCCCCCCACACCACTCAGCAGCGTGGGCTACAGGGAGGGCATGGGCCCCGTGCATTGGGGCACTGCGGGGGGCTCCGCGGGCCCCCCCACCGACCCCGATTGGAACCCTCCCCGGCAGTCAAACCGCGGCATAGTCTTTGGGCTGGGTGTGGCTCAGGGGTCGCATGCCCCCCCCTCCCTGGCTCTTGCCTCATCTACGCTCAGGTCCTCTCGTCCTTACCTTGGTGCCGCGCTGCCGGGCGGGCTCCCGGCGGGCTCTAGCCGGTTCCCTCCCCCCCTCCTCTCAGCAACGTTGGCTCTGGGGAGGGCGGGGGCGCCTCGCTCGGGGTCTCTGAGGGGGCCATGCGGGCCCCCCCGTCGGCTCAACTATCTGCGTCCCCTACCAGGTCGCCGTGAGATAGTCTTTGGCCGGGGTGTGGGCCCCATGCACGGGGGGGCGCATCCCCCCCCCTCCTCAGCCCCTGCCCCACTAGCGCCTTGGTCCTTTCTGCCTTCCCGTAGTGGTCCTGCACCGGGTGGTCACTCAATGGGATCCGGTTGGTCCCCTCCCCTGCGCAGCACAATCGCTGCGCAGCACAATCGCTAGGGAGACGGTGATTGCCGCTCACGGGGTCGCTGTTGCGGGCCCGGCGGGCCCCAACAGCGGTCCCAACCGGTTCCCTCCCCCGCCACCGCGCAGCAGCTTAGATGCCTCGGAGGGCGTGGAGGCCGCGCGCATGGGAGGCCTCCCTCCTGCCCCCGCCTACATCCCTCCCTGGGCCGCAGCACGGGCGGGGCTCGGCCGGGCGGATGCTGCCGCGTGTTGGTGCCGGGACCAGCACTCTGGGGCTCAGGGGGCTCTCGCCCCCCACCGAGCCGCCGCCGCCCTCGGTCGCCGGCCGGCAGTGCCTCCGACTCTTCTTCGTCCTCCTCCGGCTCCCCTGAGCACGCGCCCGCGCCCTCGACCAGGCCACCGCCCCGTAAGCACGCGCGCCCTGGCCGCGCGGCTGCGGCCCAGCCCGCCGAGCGGCCGGGCATGGCCCTGTAAGCTTTTGCCCCGTCCAGCTTTCTGCCATGCGCGTCATCACTCTTAACGTAGGCGGTGGGCTGGACTCAGGTCAGAAGCTCGGAGCGCTTCTGGCATGGCTGCAAGGTTTGCGCGTCAAGGTGTGCTTCCTACAGGAGGTCCACGGCTCCGCCAATCCCCGCGACCTGCTTGCTTCCTGCTCTGGCGCAGAGGCCACCTTTGGCAGCCGCCTCCTTTGGTTCCACAGCCCCGGTTTGGCGTCAGCCCGCTGCTGCCTCACCCTGGTCGACCCAGGAGTGCGCCTCACTGATATCTCTCAGCTGCCGGACCCCACGGGCTGCCGCGTCCTCTGCCTCGATGCCTCTCTCGTTGGCACACCGGTGACCCTAGTTAACGTCTATGCTCCTGCGGCCCACGTCGACCGCCTCCCCTTCTACCACGATGTGCTCCCCGGTCTCCTCCCTCCCCCTGACCAGGCCCTTCTGCTGGGGGGGGACCTCTACTGCATACTTGGCGTCGCGGATGCCTGGTACATGTCAGACTCCCCACCCGCCACCAACACCCGCTTGGCAGGCTCGACCGCGCTTGAGGCTATCTCCTCTTCCTGGGGCCTAGCCGACCTGTGGCAGCGCCGCCACCCCACCGTACGGGGAGCCAGCGTGGTGACCCAATTCAACCAGGCGCACAACTCTGGCGCTCGCCTTGACAGGCTCCTCGCGAACCAGGCTCTCCTAGGGTTGGCCTCCCTCGTCTCGTGCGACATCCTCCCCGCTGCTGGGGTCCACACGGATCACCTGCCCGTCCTCCTCCAACTCCGCACCCCAAGGGGACCCCTCCCATACGGCACGTCAGCACCGACCTTCCCCCTCCTCATCCTCAACATGCCCGAAGCAGTCTCAGCTCTTGATGAGTACTTGGAGGCTGCCCTTGCTCCCGGCATGTCTGCCACCAACGCTAGGGAGGTGGTTACCGCTTGGCTCGCCGCCAAGGTTTCCATCCGAGTGTACGCTTGCTCCCTGTACCACGACCATCTCCGGTCCGCTCGGTAGGCCAACACAGCTGCCAACGCGGCTGCGGCTGCGGCTGCGGGGGACCTGGCTGCCGCCGCCCCTGGCGCCCCCACCGACGCCCTCCGGACAGCGGCACGCGTCTCAGCCGCTGCGGTTGCTGACGCTTGGCAGCATTTGGCAGTCCAGTCCCTCGTGGCTGCTGACGTCCTTGACCACCTGTTTGGGGAATCCTCCTCCTTCTACTTCCACAATCAGGTCAAGGTCACGCGTGCCCGCCAGGCCATCGCGGCTCTCAACTGTCCAGGTCGGGCCCCGTCAGATGCCCTTGACACTCCTGACCTGTCAAGTATGCAGACCGTGGGTCTCGGCCTGTCCCACGCCGAGCGCTTCTTCAGCTCAGACTCCCCTTGCGGCCTGTTCCGGGAGCGGGTCACTAACCCGGTTGCCCAGGCGACTCTCCTCTCATCCCTCCCCCGCTGCCTCACGGGCGAGGCTGCTGCCGCTGGTGAGGGCCCTGCCGGCGACAGCTTGCTGTCCCCGGACGAGCTTGATTGGGCCCTCCATCGGGCCCGGTGCGGCTCTGCTCCTGGCAGCGACGGCTTGCCCTACGAGTTCTACCACGCGTTCCAGGAGCGCCCCATCCCCGTCCTTCAGCACGTGTTCAACACAGCCAGGAGGGAGGGCAGGGAAGGGGAACACGCAAGGAGTGGGCAGGCAGGGAGAGGGAGGGGGGGCATGGCAGACAATCAGGGATTGTAATGCAGGCAGGGCGGGAAGGGGCAGGCGAGGATGGGGGGGACAGAGAAAGACAGGGAGATGCGGGGGGCCAATAAAAACAGCGAAGGGAGTGAGAAACAGGCAGGATGAGCGGGAAGCACGGGGAGAAGAGGAGAGGGCAGGGAAAGCAGAAAAGCGTGGGATTTTATGTAGGAGCACATATTTTTTTTTATTTTTTTTTTCAGAGGCCAACGTTACACTCAAGCAACGCAGCCATGCCGACACCTAAGCGACAGCAACACAGGAAACAAAGCAGAAACAAGAGACCCTGGTGTTGGAACGGAGACTCCCGAAGGCACGGCCAGAGCCGTGGCGGCCCCTGAAAACTAAGAGTTCGCACCGGGTCGGTCTCGTCTCGCGCCGGGTCGCAAGAAATTCGGTGTTGCACTGCTTCGCAGGTGAGCGTGCCCGAAAAAAAATCAGACCCGAGTTTAGCTCCTGTCGGGAATTTCGAGTAGAGGGTGATGTGCTGTGCGCAACGGAGCGCCTCCTGCACAAAATCTGCTGCGCTGGCTCGGCTCTGAAAAAATTAAACGAGCGAGGTCGCAGGATTCCGGTGCTGCCTAGGTTCTTGATTATGCGCCTCCAGAGGATAATCTGGGAAATGATTGGGTCGCGAGTAAATAAAAATACGCCGTGCCGCAGAAATGAAGGCGAAGCGTTGCGGTTCAATTGGGCGCAAACATCAAAGAGTTTGCGCCGGGTTTGTCTCGTCTCGCGCCGGATCGCAGGAAATTCGGTGTTGCACTGCTTATCAGGTGAGCGTGCCACAAAAAATAATCAGACCCGAGCTCAGCTCCTGTCGGGAATTTCGAGTAGAGGGTACTTTGCTGTGCGCAACGGAGCGCCTCCTGCACAAAATCTGCTGCGCTGGCTTGGCTCTGAAAAAATTAAACGAGCCAGGTCGCAGGATTCCGGTGCTGCCTAGGTTCTTGATTATGCGCCTCCAGAGGATAATCTGGGAAATGATTGGGTCGCGAGTAAATAAAAATACGCCGCGCCGCAGAAATGAAGGCGAAGCGTTGCGGTTCAATTGGGCGCAAACATCAAAGAGTTTGCGCCGGGTTTGTCTCGTCTCGCGCCGGATCGCAGGAAATTCGGTGTTGCACTGCTTATCAGGTGAGCGTGCCACAAAAAATAATCAGACCCGAGCTCAGCTCCTGTCGGGAATTTCGAGTAGAGGGTACTTTGCTGTGCGCAACGGAGCGCCTCCTGCACAAAATCTGCTGCGCTGGCTTGGCTTTGAAAAACTGAAACGAGCCAGGTCATAGAATTCCGGTGGTACGCAGTTTCTCAATTTTGTGCCTCCAGAGGAGAATCTGGGCAGCGCTTGGGTCGCGAGTAAATAAAAATACGCCGCGCCGCAGGAATGAAGGCGATGCGTTGCGGCGCGATTGGGCGCAAACATCAACATCATCGTTCCGGGTTGGTCTCGTCTCACGCCGGGTCGCAGAAAATTCGGTGCTGCACTGCTTCGCAGGTGAGCGTGCCCCAAAAAAAAATCAGACCCGAGCTCAGCCCCTGTCGGGAATTTTGAGTAGGTGGTGCTTTGCTGTGCGCAACGGAGCGCCTCCCGCGCAAAATCTGCTGTACTGGCTCGGCTCTGAAAAAACTGAAATGAGCTTGGTCGCAAGATTCCGGTGCTGCGCAAGTTCGCAATTATGTGCCTCCAGGGGAGAATCTGGGCAATGCTTGGGTCGCGAGTAAATAAAAATACGCCGCGCCGCAGAAATGAAGGCGAAGCGTTGCGGTTCAATTGGGCGCAAACATCAAAGAGTTTGCGCCGGGTTTGTCTCGTCTCGCGCCGTGTCGCAGGAAATTCTTTGCTGCACTGCTTCGCGGGTGAGCGTGCCCAAACAAAATAATCAGACCCGAGCTCAGCTCCTGTCGGGAATTTCGAGTAGGTGGTGCTTTGCTGTCCGCAACTGAGCGCCTCCTGCGCAAAATCTGCTGCGCTGGCTTGGCTCTGAAAAAACTGAAACGAGCCAGGTCATAGGATTCGTTTTTTTAAATGTATTACATCAAAGCAACACACTATGCCGACGCCTAGGCTACAGCAACACGGGGACCAAGTAACAAGGAATAAACTGGTATTGGTATATTTTTGGTAAACCGGAAACCAGAAACTGGTGAGGGACCCCGGAATCGAACCGGGGACCTCCAGATTTGCAGACAACATCGTTTCCCACTTACCCAAAGGTAGAGCCATCCCCCGCCGGTACTACGTAGGTTCTCGATTATTTGCATCAAGAGGAGAATCTGGGCAATACTTGGGTCGCGAGAAAATAACAAAACGCCGCGCCGCAGGAATGAAGGCGATGCGCTGCGGCGCGATTGGGGGCAAACATCAAAGAGTTCGCGCCATTTTTTTTTTTTTTTTTTTTCCAGAGGCCAACGTTTAGGGGGGGGGGGCGGCGGGGGCGGGGCACGCAAGGAGGGGAGGGAGGGCAGGGAAGGGGAACAAGCAGGGAGTGGGCAGGCAGGGAGAGGGAGGGGGAGCATGGCAGACAAGAAGGGATGGTGGTGCAGGCAGGGCGGAAGGGGGCAGGCAGGGATGGCGGGGAGAGAGAAAGACAGGGAGATGCGGGGAGGGGGCCGGCAGGGATGGGAGGAGGAGAGAAAGACAGGGAGATGCGGGGGGCCAATAAGAACGGTGGGGAGTGACAAACAGGCAGGATGAGCGGGGAGCACGGGGAGAAGAGAAGAGGACAGGGAAAGCAGGGAGGCGTGGGAGGGTGGGAGGGAGCGTGGGGTGGGGTGGGAGGTGAAGACCAGGGAGCGTGGGACGAGCAAACAAAGCAGAGAGAGGGGGAGACGGACCAGAGTGGGGAGAGGAGAGAGGGAGGAGGGGGTAGGGATAGGAAGAGTGGAAGAACCGGGAGGTGGGCGTGGTGGCTGAGAAGAGAGCGAGAAGCAGAGGAGAAGAACAGGGAGAGGGAGGAAGAGGGAAGGGGGCGAGAGGCAGAGGAGAAGACATCTGAAGGGCTCAACGCGAGACCCAACTCACGACTCCCCCTTGCACCCCTCCCTTGCAGACGATGACCGACGCTGCTGACGCGTGACCAAGCGCAAGTTTGACCAAGCCCTCTCTCACGACGACCTCCAGTGAGAACCGCGCGCTGCGCCACGCCACGCAGTGGATGATGATCTTGCTGCTGGTCCTAGCGACGAGCGCCGTAGGAGGGGGGAGAGGCCGCGGGCCGGCTGGGAAAGGCGACCCCATGGGGGGTCTAATGGTGCTCGACACCAAGCCGTTTCCAGCTGGAACTCCGCGTCTCATCCCTCCCCTGCACCCACATGATGCTAATACATCGTGCAAATACCACAACGTTAACTCGTTGTGGAAAGAAGGCCTGCCCGTGGACGAACGGAGAGGGTCACCTCAGGACACGCCCTCCAACTGTTTTTCCCCTTACGCAGCCCTCTCTGGGCCGCGCCACTCACCTCCCCCATGGGGAGGCACCAAAGGCGAACAAAGCCGCGATCCCCACGCGCTCGCGTGGGGGGAGCGGAGTCAACACCCACGGGGTGACCAACACTAGCCCATGCTGCCATGCAACCTTGCCCTCCTCCACCCAGCACCCCAGAGCGTTCAAACTCGGTCCCCAACAGCCCTCGGCCCCAACACCACAAGCACGAACTGCACGCACACGGCGCCCCAGCCCCACCAGCATGCGAAACTCGAAGTGCGGTACATGCATGACGAAATATGTACCCCATGCACCAGTCGCATGCGACACTGCGCGAATTGGCAGCCCGAAACACACCCGCCCTCAGGGAAACACGAGATGCAACCTCACACGCCCCTGAGCCAATCGCACGTGAGCGACGAGGGGCAGATCGACCCGCATATCGCTGCGCAACACCTAGTGCGTTTTGAAAGGCACCAGAGCTCAGAACGTCTCCCCAGCCCTACTGCGCTCCCTCCCAACGAGTCTGGATGCCCTGCTGCTGCAACGCGTGAGAAGCCGGAAGGCTTCATTCATACCTCACTCCAAACTAATCTTTTGCTGGGGCCCACTCGCTCCATAGCGGCCGAGCAGCACGTCCTCACCCCTAAGGAGGATCACGCCCCCACCATGGTGTTCTCATCAGCAAGGGCCGCTCCGCTGAGCTCGCTCGCAGCTCGCAGCTTGTGCATAGCCAGCGCCAGCGCCAACTACCGCGTCCCTGTGTACTCTGCAAACTGCACCACGGTGCTCTCGCGCGGCGGCAGGACCTCGGTGGCCAGGAGGCCGGGCTCGCCGTGGATCCCCCTGGCCCACGGCACAGCGCGACCCACCCCGCCCTACATGCTTCTCACAAACATCACACGGGCCGACGGAAAGACGCCTTTCAGCAGAGGCGCCTCCCAGGCGAGTTATGTCTGGATCGGGCTCAGCCACCGCAGATGCATGCAAAGCAAGCACAAGCACGCATGCACGCCCCCAGAGACGCATGGCCGCGCGCACAACAGCACCAGTGATGACACTGATGCGTACACGGAATGCCCGCTGGGGAGCGAGGGCCCCCGGACTGGGAGCCCACAGGCAATGAGCCCCCATGCGCGCACGCATGCGGGGCGATCCCATGCACAACAAGCCCATGCAAACACACGGAGCTCCCCTCCAGACCTACAGGCAACTCATACGCTCCTGTGCCACCCCAACCCACCCTGTGGGCGCAGATCAAGTCGTACTTCCAAAAGATCGTCGACGTTGGCGCCGCGGCGGCCGACCCCACGTCCGACGTTACACCGAGCGACAGGTTCCTCGCACCCAACTTCAAGGAGGTGACGATCAACGCGAACGGCGCGTCCTACGCTGCTTGGGAAGTCACCCTCAACTTTGACCCAAACAACGCTACCGACGTCAACGCCGCCGCAGCGATTAGGCACACCCTCACCTACGGCGGCGAGCTTACCACGACCGTGTGGGGCATGGGGTACCTCGACACCTGCAACGGCAACCCCACCATCTCCGCACCCGGGGACTCCCCCGCCAACAACGACGAGTGGCGCACCGTCAAAAACAATGGTTGTAGTGTGAACCTCAGCTTCAAGGTGTCGAGGGACTACACGAGGCCGGCAAGCAATGAGGCGGCCGACTCCGGAGTCAAACGAGTGCTCACCACCGTCAACCAAATGGTCACGAACACCGAGCGCCTGACCGACCACCCCATTCACCTGCTCAACGCGACTGCGATCCGCTCGCAGCAGCGCACCATGGCCTACAACATACCCATGGCGATCGACATGGCGTTCGGCAGCCAAGTGATGGCCAACGCGTGGCATTAGACGACCGTCCTCGATGTCAAAGTGGTGCTCGCGGACGGCTCCACGATCAGGCTCAGCGCGGTGCCACACGTGCACGGCTCAGCGTGCAACACGAGCCTCGGGCTCGTGCTCGTGGTTCCCACTGAGACAGCACAGAACCCCGCGGACCTGCGTACTCTGATCAACAACGTCGCAGAAACCGGCCTGCAGGTGCTGCTCCCGGTCGCCCCCGGCACCACGGCAACCAAGGACATCAACCTGCTGCGCATCAACGACCCTAACGGCTCCCAGACTGCGGACAGGCTCGATGAGATCGCCGACGGGGACCTCTTCACGTACATGGGCACACGCTACAACCAGCAGTCCCTCGCGGCCAACGGCACGAGCCACCACGGCAACCCCAACATCCCGACGCACATCCTGATGTTTTTCGGTGACTCTCGCTCATACGCGATCATGATCACCGGCCTCGTCAAGAACAAGGCCCTGCCCGACGGCTACACGCCACGCGGCTACCCGCACCCGGGCAGCACGCCCTTCAGCAACCCGCTAGTCGCCAACGGCTCAGCCAACGCGGGCAACAACGACGGCAGCGGCACCAACCTCAAGCGCTTCTTCACCGCCGAAAAGCAAATGCCGCTTGGAGGGGGCTGGGGCAAGTACCCGAAGCCCGAGCAGTTCAACGCGCACGCGTCCATCATGCACAGCCTGGCGTTCACGCGCGCGCGCGGCACCGTCATCAAAGCCAACGGCGCAAAGATCATTGTGGCCGAGATGAACATGGGGCCTGGTGGTGACAAGAAGCTGCTCACGCTGTCCACCAAGGAGGTGATGCTCGACCCAATCCAACTGGGCATCGCGGTCGCCGACACCGACGACGCCACCGACATGTTCGACCTGACTGACGAGCCCGCCGCACCCGCGCCACCCGCGCCTGGCGACGAGCCGGGAGACGCCGACGGGATGGCCGTCGAGCCGCCCAACCTGCCTGAGCCCGTGCCCGCACGGAGCAACAACCTCGCGGTCATGCTGCCGCAGCTCAGCACGCAGCACAACGCCGGCGCCAACGCGTCGGGCGCACTCCAGAGCCGCCCAGGCCCCGCCTACAACCCCAAGGCAGCGGCA
Source organism: Chlamydomonas sp. UWO 241 (assembly GCA_016618255.1). Taxonomy (NCBI): domain Eukaryota; kingdom Viridiplantae; phylum Chlorophyta; class Chlorophyceae; order Chlamydomonadales; family Chlamydomonadaceae; genus Chlamydomonas; species Chlamydomonas priscui. The sequence continues at coordinate 13,770 of VFSX01000035.1, read as the reverse complement.
GTGATGGCTCCGCCTCCCAACGTGCGCCCAGCCAACCAGCCGCGCTGCACCGCGCGTGGGTCCGGCGGAGGCGGCGCGGTCGACGAGCGCGGCCGACCACACAGCCGCGAGCAATCGCGCGACCGCGGAGCCAACGAGCGCGGGCGCGGCAACGGGCGCGGCGGCCGCAAGAGCCGCCCGGCCTCCGGCCACGGGGCTGAGCCTACGCGCCACAACCAGCTGTCTACGGACGGCCACCGCTTGCGCTTGGCGACCCCCTCGTCCGAGGGCGAGCACCGGTCGCTCAATGTAAACCGCAACCTGACCGATGAGATCGACTCTGTAAGCAAGCCACAATACACTTTCTGCACTTTGGAACATGCACCCTCAGGTCGGGAAAATGAGGGACCTGCCTCGACGAGCACGTGCAACCCCCTCATAGGGACCCACCCGCACGAGACGAACACCAACACCACTACCCTACTCGCGCACAGGCCGCCAAGCGCAAGGCCGCCAAGCGCGCCCCTACGCTGGAGATGCCGAGCCCCGGCTCTGCACCGGCAAGCAAGAAGAGCATGGGAGGACGGGTCTGACCAGTGCGCTCTGCGCGAAGACCCGCGCCTGACGGGAAGTGCCGGCAGCACCACCGGGCCACCTCAAACCACCACAAAAACTCAGGGGCCTGACACCACCGCGCCCCAACCTGCCCCCCACAGGTTGAGGCCGCCTCCGCAGCGGACGTGCGCGGCAGCGATGCCACCGACTGCGGTGCCAAGCCCAGCGACCTGCTCGGCCCACTCGCGGCTCACGTCGCTGAGAGACAAGGAAGGGCAAGACTTCTGTCGCGAGCAACTGCGCGCGTACGGGTCGACGCCCCCACCCGCACGCAGCCTCTAAGCCGCTGCGGCGGCCGATGTCCTAGCAGCAGCTAGGGCCCTTATAGCCTTCATATATATCTGTGCACTCTGAAATGCACGCACACCAAAGGCCCTGACAGCAGCGAGGCGAGCCCTAGGCGGTCGCTCATAGAGAGAGCTGTTGCGATCTGGACAAGGACCCCCAGGGCTGAGAAGACCCCCAGCCAAACGACTCGCTTCAGGAATGATTTCACTTTCAACTACAACCTGACAAAAATGAAGTACAGAAGCTCTATCCGCGCGCGCTTCTTGGGCCCACGAGCGCTCCTAGAGCCCACGCGCGCTCCCGGCGACGCATACCCCCAGCGCCCGCCCGCTCGCCCCAACAGCTCGTCAAGCCCACCCTCGCACATCTACCTCCGCGCTCTCGCAAAACAGCGCCCACGCATCACGCAGACCCGTATTAACACGCTTGTTCGCATGTGCCAAGTGCTCCAAGCTCGCGCCACCAAACCAGCCATGCCCAAGGCGCCGACTACCAGGCGACCCCCACGCCCAGCCGATCGGCTGCCCGCAGCGAGCAGAGACACTGACGCCGGAACACGTGTGGCCTTGTCGCAGCTACCCACCAACGATACAAACAACAACAACACAACTGCCGACGCTGAGCACAATGCAGCGTGCCGGCACATCGCCGACACTCTGGTCGACAAAGCCATCGCGCACGCCAAGCAGGAGGCAGAGAACAATACCCACAGCAGATCTAGAGAGGAATCCACGCCGTCGACGCATAGCACGCCGCGCTCCGTGACCCACGACCCACTCGGGCGCAGCGTGCAGCGCTGATGCACGCCCCCCGCAGATCTGACAGGCACCTCGACGTGCACAGCGACAGCTCCCCCGCCTCCCCCCCCTCCCCCCCCTCCTACACAATCGCACGACCACCTGGGACAGCAACCCCGAGGTGGGACAGACGCTGACACTGCGCCCACGTGGGACAGACAGAAGGCGGAGAGGAGAACCAACCCTACTTTGAGAAACAGGATCGCCACATGGGCATGGTACACGCTACAAACATGATGCTTGGGGACCGACACATCGACGCCGACGAACTACTCAGCCACATCACCGACATGGACCAGAATTGGCAAACGGAGACCAACCAACTCCGATCCCTCAACGGCCAATACCAACCGGGACAGGGCAAATTCTGCACCAACACCATGAACCACTGGCTGCGCATCAACCCTCCCGGCGGACGGACATTCCATCTCGCCGTTGGAGCCACGTCAAATGGCAACAGGGACTGCGAGCATCCTCCAAACACTGCCAGCTGACACGACTGCCTTCCAACTCCACTGGAACGTGCCTTTCGGCCATGCGATCTGCATCAAACAACACGCAGGAAACTGGTGGTGGCTAGACTCAATGCACCCAGCGCGCACGATGACAAATGACGACTAGAGCGGCATGACGGGCACTATCTACTGCACGGTCGATGGCCCCGTCAACGCCTCGGAAGGAGGCTTCCAGGACATGGCCGCGGCCCAGAAGTGTCTCGACAAAACCCGCGCCGGGCTCGCCCAGTCACCCGCCCCCCGGCCCCTATCCCTCATCGAACTCGGAGACAACCCCTCGCCTGGGCGCAACCCGAACGGGCCGCCACACCGTGCAGACCCTGACTCACCCATGGACACTAACAAGCCCGCTACCCGCCAACGACACCCTCCCCCTGTCCCCGCGCACCGACCCCGGCACACCCATGGACACGGAGAGCCCAGCAAGAGTGGCTGCGGCCCCACCCCAACAGATGCACACTGATCCCGGCTCGCCCATGAACATGGTCAGCCCTGAGCGCTCACCGCAACGTCCCCACACAAACCCTGGATCGCCAATGACCACCGACAGGCCCGCGCCCGAGGTCGAGGCCCCACCCCAGGCGCAGCGGACCGAAACCAACACGGACACACAGATGCAAGACACACCCACAGACCAGCCAGAGCGCGCCCCCCCGCCCCCCGCCGGGCCCGAGCCCGCGGCACCGTTGCGACGCAACTGGCTTACAGCCCGCAGAACACAAGCCACCAAGGGGCAGCCCAAGAAAGTCAAGAAGACCAAACCCACACCCGGGAAGCAGGCCTCCATCATGACCTTCCTTCGGAACCTCCTCACCGGGGACACGCAACCCCCGACAGCCCCCCCACACCCGGCAGGCCAACCCCTGGGCAAGCCCACTGCCACCACACCACACCAAACCCTAAGCCCCAACCCGGTGGAAGGAAGAGATCCAGACGGCCCGCCTCGCACAGACCAGGCTACGCCTCAACCCCCCAACGCCAACACACGAACGGTCCTCACCCACAACGTGAGGGGCCTCCAAACAGCCAGGGAAGACGTGCAACGTCTCATCGAGGAGCACCACCCCGACGTGCTCATCCTTACGGAGACGTTCTTGAACAGTAAGCAGAAGCAGAAAGGCTGGGTTCACCTGGCGCTTGGAGGCTACTCCCACTGGGCCGCCACACACAATGTCGGCAACCGGGGGGGTTGAGGCGTCGTGATCGCCATAAAGAAACACCTGGCGGACTTGGGACGCCCCACTCGGCGCACCGACAAGGACGACATGGGGTGCGCGCTGCACATTACCCTCAACGTACCCAATTCACGCCCACTCGGCATCACCGGGGTCTACGCCCCGGCAGGAAACTCACCTTCAGAACAAGAGGATCGCGACCGCGTGTGCGCCCTAGCCCTCGCCCATGGCCCTCGCCCATGGCGGAGCGGCTGGCAGGCAAACTTGCCGAGATCCTCAAAGGGGCCCACGAGCTGGCCTTGCGACGTGTGCCACGACAATGACCAACCCAGGGAAGGTCGGACACCTTCCCCGAAAGCAAAGTCGCACGTGGCAAAGGCTCGTTATGCAGCTCCACACCTTGCGAGACATATATGAGAACGCATAAAGCGATGACGACGCGGAGGCCGTGACCACACGCATCCTCAATCAGCTCGATTCACACCCCACAACCCGCGACAATACCATAGAGACTTGGCGAACCACCTGCGAGGCCGCCGAAGACAAAAGGGGGGACGAGAGCGTCCATGCCCTTCTCGCAAGGGCGATACGGAGCACCAAGCATCAAATCAAAAGCCTCGACGCGGAGCATGCCAAGCTGCGCAGTCTGGAGGCGATCCAAAAGAAAAGGAAGCAGATGGACAAGAACCCGCAACGGGCAAACCGCACGATCTTCAAGACGTGCAAGGAGGGGGCCCCACCAGGCCGATGCCTTGCCCTCCAAGACCCAGCCACGGGTATAGTCACCGACGACCCCAAACACACCAAGACGATCGTCGAGCAGCACTTCCGTGCCTTGGGGCGGCCCCCAAGCGGGCACAAACATGGCACCTACCAGATGACGAGTGATGCTCGCTCTGACTACCCGTGGGAACGGCCGGGCGCACTAGACTCGTTCTAGCTGGAAACGGGAGTGACCAACCTCGCCACCCGCCCGTGGCTCTATAACAGCATCAACGACAAAGCAGCCTTTGATCGCAGTATCAACAAACTGGCCAACGGGAAAACCCCTGGGCCGGACACGATTCCAAACGAGATCCTAAAAATGCCCCCTGATGACCTGAATGAGTGCATCAGGCAGCTCTTTGTCATCAAGTGGGCCACAGGCACCACCCCTACGGCCTGGAAAGAGAGCCAGACCATCCTCTTGTACAAAGACAAAGGAGACATCACCGACATCACCGACAAAATACAGGCCGGTGGGACTGCTGAACACGGTGTACAAACTGTGGACGAGGCACATCACAACAGCGATGGCGGACTATGCTGAGACGTACCAAATCCTCAGCCCCAACCAGAAGGGCTTCCGCCAGGCGTCAACGACCATGCAGCAAGCACAGACCATCATCATGGCGCTCAAAGACGCCAGGGCAACAAACCAAAAAATCTACATGTTGGCTGTCGATTTCTCAAGCGCCTTCAACATGCTCGACAAGGACAAGCTCCTGCAGATCATGTTTGACCTGGGATTTCCAACCGACGCGGTCGACGCGGTGCGCAGCCTGTATGAAGGCGCGGCCACGAGCGTGCGATGGGGACAAGACAGCACCCCGCCCATCCCGATGGAAAGGGGCAGCATTCAGGGAAACTCACTGTCGCCTCTCCTGTTCCTGATCTACATCGAGCCACTGCTCCGGTGGATCCACGTCGGCGGACGTGGATACCGTTTTGGCTGCTTGCCCACCAAAGACCGCACCCGACACCAAATAAGTGCGCTCGCGTACGCTGACGACCTCAATTGCTTCACGACGACGGTCTCCGACCTACGCGTGCAAGCACAAAAACTCAACACATTTGCAAGCGAATTCAGCCTGCCCATAAATGGGGGTAAGACGGTCGCAACTGCAGCACTCCACCGGGACGTCCACACTAAACTGTGCACGGTGACCGAAATGCCCAGACGGGTCGCCCGGCAGCTAGAGGGTCAGCTGCAGATCCAAGGCGAGCACGCCCAACCCATAGGCCCCCGAGACCCCTTCTGCTACCTCGGGGTGCTCCTCACCATGATGCTAGACTGGGGCCCATAACACCGGGCCAACGACCAGACTCTGCACACCAAACTCCAACAGGCGCGTGACTCGCACGGACGCGCCGACCAGATCTAACGCCTCGTCCAACGGAGCGTGATGCCAGCAATCACCTACGCCATGGTAGTGGTGCCTCACAACCGCACCGACCTGAAAGTCCTAGACATAAAGATTGGCACAACGATCAAAGCGGTGTACGGACTGCCACGGAGCGCCCCCAGCACCATGATGCATGAAGACATCGACCGCTTCGGCATGGGAATCACGTCCCTGGCCGTCCCATATGCCACACGCAGCGCTCAACTTCTGATCAGCTCCTTGCTGGACGAGGGTACACTAGGGAAGGTCACCAGGGCCTTGCTCGAACTGCAACTTCACCTCTTTGTGGGCGCCAACAAAAGCACCACCAAAACCATGCGCCTAGCCAACTACTGCATGCGGGTGCGGCAACTTGCCCTCATGACGAGCAACGACCTGGCCATAGTCGAAAAGGGCTGCCGGATCTTCAGCAACCACGCACAGGTCATGGAGGTGGTACGACTGAACCCCACACATCACGCGCTCCAGGACGGCGACTTTCTAGCCCCCCTGTTCGAGATCGGAATCACCCACCTGGGTGAGCTGGTAGAGCCCGGAGGCTCCAACATCCTCACCGGCAAAGCGCTCACAGCCCTGCGCAAGCATGTGGGCACTCCTCAAGTGGTCGCCCTGAACCACCTAGCCGCGTTGCTCAGCGAGCCCCCCGCCGAGGGCGCAGAACCACGCCCAGCGAGGCTAGTGCCCCGACGCACAGATAAGAACCTTAACCGGGCAGAGAGACGCATCCACCCCGACAACATACACCTCACTGCCCTAGCCACACCCGATGAGCACCCGAACGTCGCCACGACTGTGGTGTCGCACCCGGACCAGCACCTCATCACTGAATACGCCACAAACCTGGCTGGCCAAGACAGCCCCCAACAGGCAAATCCGAGGAACGCGCCCGCGGGCCCACAAGGATCCACACAGACACGGGACACGCACCCAACGACAGAGGGGGGGCCCGAAGCCACACAGGACATGGCTCATGGATGGGGGCCATCAAGGCCGAGGACCCAATCGGGCCCAGCCCATCCGCAAGCTCCCCCCACAGATCCTGAGAAGAATCCCAAAGGCACCCGCCACATTCGGCCACGACTACAAGCAGCAAACCGCAGCAAGCGTGTTTACCAAACGCACTCGCCAAAACACATACAGCACAGAACAAGCACGGGCTGGCGCACTCACAGAGGCGATGCACGGAGACGCCTACCACCCAGAGTCACTGTGAGGATGGCAAGCGATCACAGAGGAACAACACGGCACCACGCGCATCAAACAGTCCCAATACCTCGTACGGTGGCTTCCCAACACCATCGAAGCCTGGGCCCTCGGCCTTTACAAGAAGGCGGGCCATTTAATCGAGAGGGCGGAACCCATGCCGTCAAACGCTACAATCCTGGACGAGGAGTGCACGTGCGAGATCTGCTGGCGCGCTGCCAGCAAAACCCATGACGGAAGACACACCGACATGCCAGTGTACGACGGTTGTAACAAGACGTACCACACGTCATGCATCAAACACTGCACACACTACCACGCCCCCTCTGAAGATGTAACAGAACAGTGGCAATGCCCGGCTTGCAGCAACCCCACCAACACAACCCCATCCCCGGACGCTCCTATGGTGCGCGCCTTCTGGGAGGACGCTTGGGAAACGGAAGAAAACCTCTCCGTGGAACCCAGTATGGCAGCAGCAATCAAGGAGTGGAACACGGTCTACACAGACCAGGCCCCTGCACGCCAGAGTGCAGACGCACTCGACAAGGACCTCACAAACAGTGAGCGACAAGGCATGTGGGCGGACGCAGGGGGGAAGTGGATCAGCATACACGGCAAGCCGGTTCGCTCGACACTCATTGCTAGCACCAGGCCCACGCGCCCTGGGCTTGACATCCCACCGGGAGAAAACTGCCGAGTGCAAACTATGGATGTTGAGCTGTGGCAGCGGCCCCCCGGCGCGACGCGACGAAGGCCCTCTACCTCCCCGCCCAACCACCCACCGCAGCACACTGGCTTGCGTGTTTGCACGCGACGGCTCGTGCGTGGGCATGACCTCCCTGGCCCGCCTGGACACCATGCGCCAGATGCACACACAACACAGCGGAGCGACCCCCAACCGGGAACACAACTTTGCCAGCCGCATGGTCGACCTTTTCAGAGCGGTCACGCTCACGCACCGACATGCCTTAAATCTCAACGGGCCCTCACGCCCCAAGCCGAGGACGGCCGCATCATGCGCGTGCTCAAACAACACCTACAGGTGACTCAGGAGAGATACGCAACACCCCTCACAGCACACGGCCACCCACTCACCTTCTGGAGCACCAACCCGATCGATGCGGCGTTTGGGGCCCGAATTGACCCGTACTCAGTACCATGGGAAGGCACATCAGTCGCCTTCCCACCACTGACAGCGGCCGCACAGAGGCGGGCGGTCCGCTGGGCCCTCATGTCTGCGATGCACAGTGACATGGCTGTGGCCACAGTTCTGATCCTGCCAAGGCAAGTGAGCGACAAAGGTGGGAACACATACAACAAATTGCTGAAGCTGCTGCCTGGACTTTGCACCCCGGTCGCCACGATCGCGGGTCTGCCTACTACCACCAACGTGGCATGGGACGGCACTGACACGCCGACCACAGCAACGGGCTGGTGCACCGACATCCTCATCATCTCCAACCCATCTGGCCGCACCGGGCCTGTCTGGACAGAAGCCGGAACCGGGGAACTCCTCGCAGCGCTCCGGGTGGCATGCGCTGCCACGCCAGACCAAAGCCGCATGAGGTTGGTCAACGCCGGAAAACAGAGCAACACAGAACACCTAGGCACGTACTGGGGCAAAGCGCTACCTGACGCACGCGCGGCCAACGGCGCGGGCGGAGGCATCCTCTGCATGACAAAGGATTTCCGGGCAGCACGTGAACGGCTGCAGCTGGAACCCACGGCCGCACCACCCATCACCGCAAACGACTTGCCGGTAGGATTGGAAACCGACCCGACTCCCCCTTGCGCACCCCTGCACCAGTGGGAGGCTCTCACCTACACTGATGCCTCACGAAGACGCGTAAAGCTGCCTTGCGGCCGGGCCGTCATCCGACTGGGCGCGGCAGTGTACACACCGCACGACAGACACCGCGTGCGCACAGTCGACCCAGGACACAACCCTGATGGGGACACAGCCAATCATGCAGAGCTCGTGGCAATACACGCAGCCATCGCGGACGCGCGGGAAGTCGACCAGCCACCCCCAATTGTCACAGATTGTGCGGCGGCCATCGACCAGATCATCAACGTAGTGCACCAACCGGCAAAACTCACGTTCCACCGCCACAGAACCCTACCTCAACGCATCTACGACCTCCTGGAAAAGAGAGCAGACAGGCAACAAGGCCCAATCGAGCTACTGAAGGTGGCCGCCCACACAGGCGACATCAGACACAGCTGGGCTGACATGGGCGCCAAATGGGCAGCCTCTCAGACCAACCACGACGTCCCTGCCCCCCAAGGGCTGCACTCGGTGAGAGACGACACTACGTGGCCGTACCGCACGGGACACGCAAACGACCATGAAACCCTGGCACCGCACGTGTCTCATGTTCTGCCACGTTGCTGCCCTTTTTCCCTTTTTGGTATCTTCTGCTTTGCCTCCTATTCCCTGCCCCCCACCTGCCCTCTGGCTCGAGCCTGAAGGCGGGTGGGGGGAGGGGGGAGGACTGGTGGAGGACTGGGGCTCCTCCGCCAACCCTCTCCCTGTCCCTCCTTCAAAAGAAAAAAAAGAAAAAAAACTCTCCCGCTTTGGCATCAGGTTAGGCTCCGGTTTGAGTTTGCTGCTTTACCAGTTAGGCGTGCTTTTTAGTCCTCTCTGTTCCCCTCCTTTCATCCCCCCCACCTGCCCTCTGGCTCAAGCCGGTGGGCAGGTGGGGGGGGGGGGGGCTGGCGGAGGATTCCCCCCGCCAGCCCTCCCCATTCCCTGTTTTGAGCAAACAGAGCAGTGAGAGGGGGAGACGGACCAGAGTGGGGAGAGGAGAGAGTGAGGAGGCGGTAGGGATAGAAAAAGTGGGAGAATCGGGAGGCGGGCATGGTGGCTGAGGAGAGGGCGAGAGGCGGAGGAGAAGAACAGGGAGAGGGAGGAAGAATGAAAGGGGGCGAGAGGCAGAGGAGACGAATAGGGAGAGGGAGGAAAAGGGATGGGGGCGGATCTGGAAGGCAGATGGGGAGGCAGGGGCACAGCCTCCCTCCCACGTTTTGAGTTTGCTGCTTTCCCAGTTAGGCGTGCTTTTTAGTCCTCTCTGTGCCCCTCCTTTCATTCCCTCCCACCTGCCCTCTGGCTCAAGCCGGTGGGCAGGTGTGTGGGGGGGGGGCTCGTGGAGGAGTCCCTCCGCCAGCCCTCCTCATTCCCTGTGCCTCTGCCTCCCCATCTTCCTTCAAGTCGTTCCTTCCAGTCGTTCCCTCATCGTTCCATCGTCCCACGTGCCTCGAGTGTCCTGATTTCAATTCCCTTGTCTCCGTGTCCTTCGTCTTCCTTATCCTCAAGTCCCGTTCCTCCGAGTCCAAGTTCCTTTAGTCCTGTCGGCTCTGGTGCTCTAGATGGATTGGCTTGCGTGTCCCTGTGTTTTCAGGGGCCGCCACGGCTCCGGCCGTGCCTTCGAGAGTCTCCGTCTCCGGGGGGGGATGGTTCTACCTTTGGGCTAGTGGTTGACGAAGTTATCTGCGAACCTGGAGGTCCCAAGTCCGATTCTGGGGTCCCTCAACGGTTTCTGGTTTCCGGTTCACCAAAAAATACCCAAAACAGTTTCCTTGTTCCTTGGTCCCTGTGTTGCTGTAGCCTAGGCGTCGGCATAGTGTGTTGCTTTGATGTAATACATTTAAAAAAAAAATACCACAGAAAAAGGGGGGGAAGGGGCAGAGAGACAAGCAGCGGGGGGAGGGGAGGACAGCAGGGCGAGTGAGCGGCGGCCTGACGGAACAGTGGTGGTCTCTGGGGCACCAAAGTAAGCAGACACGAGGAGGTCAGGCAAGCAATGGCGTGCGCACAACAGGAAACCTTTCACGCCGGAAGCAGGACCTGCCCCACGACGCCCACGCGGACGTCGAGGGTGTACGTCGTGTCGCCTGTAGTGGCACCGGGCGCAGCAAGCACCTCGCAAAGGAGCGGCAGTGTCGCCCACTGGCTGCAGAACCAGTCCTTGTCACGCTCTGCGTCAAAGTCACGCCACCAGTCCTCGCAGAAGAAGCCATCGTCCACCATGGTGATGTCCTCCTCGGTACGCTGCCAATCCCGCCGAAGGGCAAGGCTGTCCCCCAACAGCCCACTCGCCTGGCGGTCACAGCGCACACGCCAGATGGCGCCGATGACCGTGACACGGAGGCGCGTCCACGCGCGCAGCTCCTTCTTCTTAGCTTTCGCCACGGGCGCGCCACTCCACCCGGACATGTCATCGGCAAGCATAACGGCGGCGGTGAGCGGCGGCGGCGCGCTGGGTCCCTTACCGGTTTCTGGTTTCCGGTTTACCAAAAACACCAATACCCATTTCCGTGTTCTTGGTCCCCGTGTTGCTGTAGCCTAGGCGTCGGCATAGTGTGTTGCTTTGGTGTAATACAGTAACAGTAACACGGGGTTTCCAGCTAAGCAGGCTACTCTTCTACTAGAGACACCCGCCGATACTCCAGCACACTAAAGTACTAGAGTACCGCCGGCTCCCGGCCGATAGACCACCGCTCCCGCCGGCTAGACTACCCCAAACAGCGGTCTCTGAGAGACATGTCTGGCAAGGAGCATATAGGAGAGGACCTTCCTCAGGGTCACAGTAGTGGCCTTGTGGCCAGTCAAGCCGGCAGAGCCGACTGGCGCTGACTGGAACGGTCCCCGCCTGGCAGTGCATGGCTGTCCAGCTCTCGTTTGCATGGGGCTCAGCCGGCGCCCCATGCCTCATGCATGGCCAGGTCCCACCCTCCAGGGGTGCATGGACGACAGAGTTGTCATGGAGGCTGCCTGAAGACCTTCCAACGCCAGTCACCGGCAGACGAGCGCCTCCGAGGATGAGCGCGGTGACGAACGCTGCAATTGGTGGAGCGGATTTACTCTGTGTTGCCTCGGCGGTCGCCACCGCTGAAGCCGTGATGGTAGCCCGCCTCCACGGGCAGCCATCTTGACCAATGTCCAGCATGCATTGACGGGCGCCAGCTCCTCCGCTCGTCAATCAACTCGTCGAGATCGGTGCCGCATGGCGTCCTGCATGGGGGGAGGATAAGGGCCGTTTCCCAGCACGGGCCGCGGCAGCGCCGCGGCTACTCGCCCAGCCGTGGCAGCTCCGGGCAAGCCGCTCTTGTAGTGTTCCACCGAGGGGCAGTCTAGCAAGAGCCGGGCCAGTCGTATTTTACCCCGCTTACCCCGACCTGCCAGAGGGGTTTGCTTAGGTCTGGACCCGCCTCCTCAACCCAACCATCCACCGGCCTTTTGTAATCACCGCTTGGCGCATCCTCCACTGCTGCCTTGGCTGCAACGCCTTCATCGCGGTCAAGCTCCTCGACCCGGACACCGCGCCGGCTGATACGGACGGTAACCCGGACGTGTCAACTGCGTGTTGCGGTCACCCGTTCTGTGCCTCTCTCACCCACCCGCGTTTGGAGACCCTCGCGCACACGTTTCTCGACTGCCCGGCGGCACGACCAGCCATGCAATGGCTTTGTGACACGTGGGCGGCGCTGACGAGTGGCGCGCCGCCGCCGCTCACCGCCGCCGTTATGCTTGCCGATGACATGTCCGGGTGGAGTGGCGCGCCCGTGGCGAAAGCTAAGAAGAAGGAGCTGCGCGCGTGGACGCGCCTCCGTGTCACGGTCATCGGCGCCATCTGGCGTGTGCGCTGTGACCGCCAGGCGAGTGGGCTGTTGGGGGACAGCCTTGCCCTTCGCGCCGTCCGCCTGGCCCTCGACTCTGTCACCGGTGCCATCCGGCGGGATTGGCAGCGTACCGAGGAGGACATCACCATGGTGGATGATGGCTTCTTCTGCGTGGACTGGTGGCGTGGCTTTGACGCATGGCGTGACAAGGACTGGTTCTGCAGCCAATGGGCGACACCGCCGCTCCTTTGCGCGGTGCTTGCTGCGCCCGGTGCCACTACAGGCGACACAACGTACACCCTCGACGTCCGCGTGGGCGTCGTGGGGCAGGTCCCGCTGCCGGCGTGAAAGGTTTCCTGCTGTGCGTACGCCATTGCTTGCCTGACCTCCACGTGTCTGCTTACTTTGGTGCCCCAGAGACCACCACTGTTCCGTCAGGCAGCCCCTCACTCCCCCTGCTGTCCTCCCCTCCCCCCGCTGCTTTTCTCTCTGCCCCTTCTCCCCCTTTTTCTGTGGTAGAGAGTCCGGCCACTCGGCCGTGTCTCATGTTCTGCCGCGTCGCTGCCCTTTTTGTCCTTTTTGGTTTCTTCTGTTTTGCCTCCTTTTCCCTGCCCCCCACCTGCCCTCTGGCTTTAGCCTGTAGCTTCCGACTCCGTGGACGGATTTCCTCGATTTCGGTTGCGTTGGAGCCCCTTTAACGTGCGCTTCGACGCTAGAGTGACGGCGGAGGCACTGGCTCAGCCGCGCGTCGCCGCATTTTCTCTGTGGCCGACGACCGTTACCCCTGCTCGTCGCCACTGTCGTTCGGCTACCTGGCTCAGCCGGTGACACCCAGACCTGCTGGTCTGTGCGACGTGGAGTGGCCTCTGCTCTGGTATTGGCCCAGGTGAGTGCCTCCATGCATTTCGGCATGCACATGCGCATGGACCCCATGTGCGCGTGACCCCTTCCCCCCCGGGCTGCCCCCCCTGTCTCCGCCTTTCGCCCCTCCAACTAGGCTCTGCTTTTGCTCCTCTCCCTATTCCTGCCACCCTCCCACACAGCCCACGCCGCCGCCGCCGCATTTTCTCTGTGGCCGACGACCGTTACCCCTGCTCGTCGCCACTGTCGTTCGGCTACCAAGCTCAGCCGGTGACACCCAGACCTGCTGGTCTGTGCGACGTGGAGTGGCCTCTGCTCTGGTATTGGCCCAGGTGAGTGCCTCCATGCATTTCGGCATGCACATGCGCATGGACCCCATGTGCGCGTGACCCCTTCGCCCCCGGGCTGCCCCCCCTGTCTCCGCCTTTCGCCCCTCCAACTAGGCTCTGCTTTTCCTCCTCTCCCTGTTCCGGCCACCCTCCCACACAGCCCACGCCGCCGCCGATTCCTAGAGGGCCCCTCCTCCCGCACACGCCGCCGCCGGTTCTTA